>LUCW03002075.1:0-22296 GCA_001586965.3 Sphaeroforma sirkka | reverse complement strand
GGGTCATCATTAGCGCCTGGCGTATAGGGGGCGTACCTGCCGAAGAGCCTGTCTACCTCTTTCAAAAATCCACTTCTTGGCTCAGGACGGACCCTGGACACTTTTTTTAAAAAGAAGTTATTTAGCGGAGGCCCTCGTTAATATATCTAATCAGAGGGCCGCGAAAAACATGTAATTTTCAGAGGTCTGGCATAAAAAACTAAAATGAACGGTGGAAAACCAGTTTCAGGTTTCTTTATATATATACTTTTTTTGTACAAAACAAAGCAAGTAATCCAGGAAATTGGGAACATTCCATTGCTTTTTTTTAAAAAAGGTCCATAAATTCAAAAACACATACATTGTAAAACTTTTTTTGTACAATAAAAGAAATTATTTACACAATAATAAGAAAGCAATTGCATATATATTTGTTTAAAAAAAAAAGAGCCAAAACATAGTTGTATTGGACCCTGGGGCTGGGGCCTATTGGGCCCTGGGGCTTGGGCTAGGCTGGGGACTGGGGACTGGGACCTCTACTACTAGAGTAGAGGGACTGGGGTTCATAGGAACTTCCTAATACTTCTTGGATCCTCCGGCCTACCTGTATAGTACCACATAAACAAATCTACTCTGGGGTTTCATTGGCTTCGAATTACTTCACGCTCCCACGATTGACAATTCTATTGAATAAAAAATCTATAAATCGAATCTTGAGCAACACTCTCTCACATATTTTGTTGTGAGCTAACAGTCATATCTAATACTAGTATAAAATTTGAACTGTGCGTCGGCCGTCGTGTCGTTTTACTTTTGTACATGCATTATTGCATTGGAATTTGGAATCCTGTCGTCCACTCGCCCTACTATGTACTCCTGCTCCACAGATTCCGGTGCTCCACCAGTGCTGCACGAGTTACCTGATAACTGATGAGCAGTGATGAGCAATCAGTAAGCATAACTACTCCTTTACTCTCAGGTCTTACAGATACTCACACTCTTACAGGCTCAGAACTGTCTCAGAGACAGAGGAGTCAGCGACAGAAACAGAGACGGACGTCTGAGTCACCTGACGCGAGTGACGACTGACGTCTCTCAGACCCTTTTTTATATATAAATCAATTACAAACAAAAATAATACACTTTTGCACTAGCGACTCATTTTTAGAAAGATACAATATGATCGAGGGATTCGAAGCTAACGACTAGAAAGGAGTAAAGAGTAAAGGCATAGGCTGAGACAACAAAGACAGATTGACCACAAACTACAGAGTACAGACTACAGACTACAGACTACTACAGACTACAGATTACCAGGCCATACATCACATAATTTCGAGAAAAAAAAAAAATATGAAGGGCGAAAATAGTTGTAATTATTTAAAGAAATACGTAATATGACACAATTCCGGATTTCAGAAATAGATAAATATGGGTCGAAGACAAATTGAATTTTGGAAATTTTTAGAACTTAATTAAGAATTTTGTAAGATTAAGGAATCACGCAGTTCTTTTAATAAGAAATAAGAATTAAGAAGTCAACATACCTTAGGTAAGGAATATGGAATGAATTAAGAAGTCAACATACCTTAAATAAGGAAAATGGAATAAATTAAGAAGTCAATATACCTTAAAAATAAGGAATATGGAATAACGGGGATGATCCCGTAATACGAAGAACAAGACATTTCTTAATTAAGAAGTCATTATCCACTCACCATCTCACCGCGGACTCACGCCCCACCGGGCCCAGCCTTTACGTTTCTTAAATAAGTTTCTTGTTGAAAACAAATCCTAAGACTCACATCAAATAAAAAACCGTGTGTGGGAGTCTCTGGGGATGAGTTAATGTATTCAGGATAGCGATTTGTGAGGTAGATGCACCGGTTAGGGGCCTTAGGGCAACAAATAATGAAGCCGATCGTGGAAAGGACAAGGACATTGAAGAGGGCAAGGCTTCGACGGGGGGCGAGGCTCCTGAAGAAGACGAGGCTACTGAAGGCGGCGAGATCGAAGTGGTGACAATTACGGGCAAACGAAGAGCCAAGAGAGTTCAAACCAGCATTTATGATTGCACAAAGTTATACAGAAATTAAAAAAAAAAAAAGTGAAAATTGATAGCTGAACACTTCACGGCGGACAAAACAAATCCTGCAAACTTGGCTTCTTGTAATTACTGCGGCAATGGTAGTAAGCTTTACGCGTGGAATAAAAAGAAAGCAAGCAACGCCTGATAGTATTTTTGAATTTCTGAACATGACTACAGAAGCGCAAAAGAACGGCTATTCTGGAAGCTAAGAAAGAAGTATTAAAGAGATGTCTGACGATATTAGAGTCGAAATTAGAACTATCTGAGTATCTCAAAGGAAAGATCTCGTCTTGCACATCTTCAGGTGAATTGCCAACACCCATTGATAGCAATAAGCGAACTACTGATCGACTAAAGGCGAGTGCTGTAAAATTGCTCGACCACGATGAGTGAGATATCAACCAATTATCAGAATACCCCTAAAACCTTTAGAATACCGGGCTGGACAAAAGGTCGATGGCCCACTCTATATATATATATATATATATATATATATATATATATATATATATATATATATATATATATATATATATATATTCACATTTCTGTATACACACACGCCCACACTAACAATAATAAAATTACTTGCCTTTACAGGTGACACATTTTCTAAGATCAGCTTCGTGAAGGAAACAGTCAGCTTCTTCCGCTACTTGATCAAATACTGGCAAACATCCAAGAGGATGATAAACCAAAATGCATATATATATATATATATATATATATATATATATATATATATATATATATATATATATATATATATATATATATATATATATATATATATATATATATATATATATATTCTATATATAGTACAATGTAAATCAGGTTTAATTGCGTAAACAAATATATATATATATATATATATATATATATATATAATTCAGATGTGAGATATTGAAACCATTGATTGTAGTTAACGATATCATGTTGGACTGTGACGGACAAGATTGATGATAAGCAAGAAAATATAGGATAGAACATTCAGATGTGAGATGTTGGAACCATTGATTGTAGTTTGATAATTCTCACAACGATATCATATTGGACTGTGACGCACAAGATTGATGATGAAGTGAAAACAATGTGTGTGTATTTATATATATAATCGACGTGTACACACATAGTGTATACATGTGTACACACTTGTGCATGTTTGTGTGTGACTATGCATACTATATACAAACATATTCAAATACTTACTTCTTCTGAAGGGCATGAATTTTCGTGATCATATACCACACGTTGACGTGGTATGCAAGTATATTAGATAAACATTTTGGTACATATATGTTAGTTATGATACATACGAAATATATAAGCGATAAACCCTAATTTACATGTTACTTACCTAATAAAATTAATCCTTACTATCAGATTGACCACTTCCTTACTCAGCGGTGGTCAATGAACCTACTGATTCTGGAACTTAATGAGGTGTAGACGCGATGTTGCTTGTTAAGGCCGTCTATTATACATTATTCATGAAGCATAATGAGGTCATATATGCATTCATAAGTCTTGGTACCCATGGAAAGTCACTATCGAGCTTCCCATAACATCTCTCAGCTAATTTGACATATCCAACATACCTCTGATTTCTTCCAAACACATAGCAATGACTTGTTTGTTATAGGTGCATACATCTATAATTCGGTACGAGTCATAACTAGGGTGTCTTGAGTGTGTAAATTTTTATTTTGGTATGTCCCGGCATCTACAAGGCAACATACAGCCTTATAAGTTTCATTTTCGGAAGGTCTATTGACCACTGTTTTTCATGCTAGTGGACAAATAAGGGGCACCGGTTCAAATTGACCCACGATAGTGGTCTAAACAAATATTTCCCACACATACAATCAAACTAACTTCGTCTGGGGCTTTCATATTCATGTCTGGTATCTTTATTCTTTAAAGGCTGATCAACACACTCAAGTATGGCCCCTGTTTGCTCTGTGCTGTCTTGCTCCCGTAAGACTGGCCTGGTGTAATTCCCTACGGATGAGGTTCATCCACGCAAATAGATCGATCAACTCATGAGGTATGACGACTATTCTGAGAAGTTGAGTAAGTGGCCTAAATTATGGGGCAGCAGGCAATGGATAAATGGATATGCATACTGCATTTCCGACCAATACACGTCCAACGCTCCGGCATCAGTGGATATGTCCACATTGCAAACGATGGTTTTCCACAATCGCGTCTTTCGCGTAGGAATAATGATAATGATCACACAACGGCTCCTGTTGCAGCAACTTCTCTGCCCCAGAATCGCCGAGCTGGATAGTATCATATTAAAACAATCAGGGATGTCCTGAGTTGGTTACAGGAATTTTACTGTGATACTAACTGGAAACTTGTTTATGACTCTGTAGAAATACGGCCTCCGGTCAGTCTAAGATATCAAGATCAATTGAGATAATACATTGGTTTTATTTGTATTTTAAATAATTTAGTACAAGCTCTTTTTTCCAATATTTCCAAAGTGTTTTAAATTCACTTTGATGGCTCCAATAGCCTGAGTATTTGGTATGACTCATCTACTTGGACCTATTTGAGACATTAGTAGATGTAGGATATTATAAACTAAATTATAATCTCCGAACTACTACTTATAGATTTTGGTCCTCCGCCAATCTCAAAATCCAATAAGTCTTTTTTTTTTTTTTAACTTTTCTTCAGATGGAACTTTATTTATATCAGCTAATGTATTAACATGACTTACGTCATTATGTCTATCTACAAATTAGGCATGTGGTCATGAACACTTAGTACTTCTAGTGAAAATTATTCAATAAAGAACAGCTAGAGGTACGCCCTGTGTGATCGAGGATATTTAGGCTCTTAACAAGAGGCGTCCCGATCATTCTTACACAAGCTACCACTGCTAAATCCTAACTGACTAAATTGTATTTTAGTTTAATATAGTTTGAAACCTAGTAATTTCCATCGAAGTTTACAGTGTTACTATCCTCAATGAAAACCCGCTGCAAGTTCGTTTTTGCAAAGGGACTCAAGTTACTAGCACATCTACTGAAGACTATGATGAAAAAAATTCTATATGGACTCCGTGGATGAGGACCACAAGAAGTGGATTGTACATGAACTGTAGAGACAATCTAATGTAAACTTCGATTGAAATTACTGGGTTTCAAACTATATTAAACTAAAATACAATTTAGTCAGTTAGGATTTAGCAGTGGTAGCTTGTGTAAGAATGATCGGGACTGCCTCTTGTTAAGAGCCTAAATATCCTCGATCACACAGGGCGTACCTCTAGCTGTTCTTTATTGAATAATTTTCACTAGAAGTACTAAATGTTCATGACCACTTGCCTAATTTGTAAATAGACATAATAACGTAAGTCACGTTAATACATTAGCTGATATAAATAAAGTTCCATCTGAAGAAAAGTTAAAAAAGAAAAGACTTATTGGATTTTGGAGATTGGCGGGAGGACCAAAATCAATAAGTAGTAGTTCGGAGATTATAAAATTTAGTTTATAATATCCTACATCTACTAATGTCTCAAATAGGTCCAAGTAGATGAGTCATACCAAATACTCAGGCTATTGGAGCCATCAAAGTGAATTTAGAACACTTTGGAAATATTGGAAAAAGAGCTTGTACTAATTATTTAAAATACAAATAAAAAAACCAATGTATTATCTCAATTGATCTTGATATCTTAGACTGACCGGAGGCCGTATTTCTACATAGCCCCAGTAGCTTTTAGAACTACGAACGTACGTTAAGATACGATCTAGTTGGTAAAGCGAAAACCAAAGTAAAAACGGTTTCGGTCATGACTTATCGAGTAAGTATGTGCCTATATGTACGAGTTCAAGACTCATGTTGTACTCTATGTCGTTTAGTATTTGGTCCAGTAACCATTTCCGATGTAGGCGCCTTACGTTTATTATTTGGTAAGGTATTAGCCAAAGGCTGTTCTTCATTAGTAAGTAAGTTTGAACAATTTTCTGCACTGTTGGTAAGCAGATCAGAAAGTTTAGTCACGTAGGAAGTAGGTGGCAAATAGGGAATTTCAGATCCGTCAGGGTTTGTAGTCACCTGAGGAAACCCTTTTCGTTTATCTCGTGTGTTCTTATGTAAACGCTTATTCCATTTCTTATTAAAGATACGAAGAAAGTCGCGAGATTCACGAAATGCATCGGAGGTTAGCCAAAGCTACTGTCCCATCCATGAAACGGGTCTTGTAGTAAGTGTAACCGTCTTCGGATGTTTTGTCAATTATATCTTTGACTTGTGACTCCATAACTGGTACATCAGAATCAAATGAGCGAGCGAATGAGAGTTCGGAGGTAGGGATACGGTGAGTGCCTAGATTGGTTGCGCTAGTACCATCAATGTTATTCACTTCGTAAGTATCACTCTTCTCATCATGGTAGGAAATAACAAAAGGTCCTATCGTCTTAGAAGAGAGTTCGGTAACGTTGGCGTTTCGATTTATAATGTTAACGTAATCGCCGACTTTGAACTGAACAATGTTCTTAGTGTTATTCCATCGGTCATACGCTTTAAGTAGGACGCGATTCTTGTGCTCGAGTAAACAGGGGTAAACAACGTTCTGCATATGCTCGATCTTTTGAAGCCACGGGGTAGCGTGTTTCTCGGGCGCAGTTTTATCAAACGTTGCTTGTAATTCACTATAGCGGCCAAAGAAATAGTGAAACGGGAGTGTTCCAGTTTGAGGATTCATGCAGTTATTCATTTGAGTCTGAACCCATTTCAAATGATAAGGCCACATATCCTCAACGTCGTCTAGTGCGGTACGCAAGAGTTTCTTAAGTTCTCTATGACGTGTCTCATTTGCACCCTGCGTTTGAGGTTTGTAAGGAACACCACGCCTATGGGTCATGCCTGATACGAGTATAAGTGCCTCCATTACGTCGGTACAAAACTCACTACCGTTATCAGAACATAGTACTCGGGGGAAACCGAAGTCATTAAAGACGTGATAGCATAATTCTGCCACTGTTTGTGGACGTTTGTTCGGTATTGCATAAAGCAAGTTATAGCCCGAAGCCACACATAAGAAATGACAGATATATACATCGCCAGTATGCTTGGATCGCGGGAGTTTAACCAAATCGACTATGACTCGGCGCATCGGTTGGTCTTCTGTCACACTTTTTAGGGGTGCCCAACCGTATCGCTTGATCTGGTTCTTTTCACAATCAGTACAGCGTCGGTATACTTCACGTATGGTTTCTTTCAGCGCCGGGTGATCAAGCCCTGCACGAATAGCCATTTTATAAGTATGCTCATATGCTCGATGCGTTAAATTATGTATAATTTTAACTCTACTTTCGAGCTCCTCTAAGTCAGTCAGATTCTGCGTAACGCTGGCTGGATGAACCATAGTCCTGTTGGAAAGGGCAACCTCAGTATCAGGAGGGTAGAGTCCTGAGATACATAATTGACAACATTGGATTGTTGAAGTATCTTCTTCAGTTGTTTCGCCACTCCTGGCTGTTCTTTAAGCAGCGCTTTAAGTAGTTGAGTGCGAGCTTCAGGTTCTCTTAGAGTTTTGAGTCTTTGATCCATGGCCTTAGCTAGTTCCATGTTTTTACGATCTAATGCCGTTTCAATCGGCATTACCTCGACTGCAATCTTGTTGGGTGCATGTGTTGTACGAGTCTTGAGCTTTTGTTCAAACTCTTTAGACTCCTCTAGTTTAGCTAAGAATTCGGTTGAGGGTTTCCACTTAGTGGTACCTGCAGGACCGATGCGACAAACAATGGTGTGTTTCCAAGGCGTCTTCTTAATAGAATAGGATCCCTGATACAAGAACGTGTCGGTTTCACGGTCGACATAAATAAGTTCGTCTTGAATCATATTAATTAAATCACGTATCCATGGGTCGGAGTTACGTAAGGGACAACACAGCGTAATGGTAGATTTAGTAATATTAACATAATTTAACAACTGTGCGATAAGTTGACAAGGTGGGTTAGCCCACGCATTATGCTTTGATAAGTCAAGCTGAAATGCATCACCTTTAGGATGAGTCAACGACCTATATTCAGAAACCTGTTTGTTATGTTCTGCGGCAAACATATCAACAGTAAATGGACCCCATCGTGATTGAGCGAGGTTAAACCATTTCTTATTTAGCATCAATCGGTTGCTAATAACTCTTTGACTGTTTTCTGGTAGTCGGGCACAAGTCGAGAGAGCATGTCAGGAAGATGGTTATGTATTCCTGGAATGTGTGTTATATTAAAAGCGAACTTGGCAATAATGTCATGCCAGCGGCTCACCAACTGTGAATCAGGGTTCATATCTTTTAAGTATGTTAAAGACTTTTGATCACAGGCGACAGTAAAGTAACTTCCATAAAGGTAGTCTTTAAACTGTCTTAGCGCAGTAACTATAGCAAGGAGCTCTTGTTTAACGGTAGGGTAATTCCGTTGACTCTTATTATAACTCTTGCTAAAGAATTGTATGTAGCGCGGTTTACCATTTATCGTTTGGTAAAGCACTCCACCTACCGCTCGATCTGAAGCGTCGGTTGCTACTTGGAATGGGACACCATCCACAGGGTACTGCATGATGGGTGCGTCCATTACTTTACTTTTGACTAGTTTAAATGCATCATCACATTCTTTAGTCCAAAGCTTTCCCAAAGGTCCTTTGTGCAGCCGTAGGTGACTGAAAGGCTTTAAGTAATGAGAAAGATGCGGTACCGAATCCGAGAAGAAGTTAACAAACCCACACACAGAGTTCACATCTCTTCCAGTAATTGGTGTTGATAAATCCAACAGAAACTGTTTCTTGCCAGGATCAATTTCTACCCCTGCTGCAGATACTTTGTAGCCAAGTAAGTGTATAGTATCTTTAGCAAAAGAACACTTGTCTTCGTTAATCTTAAGTTTAGCATGATTAAGTCGCTTTAAGACTTCTTTAACGAGTTTAGCATGTTCATGTGCTGTCTTTGTAAAGATAACTATATCATCTAAATAGACTGATACGTTATACGACAGGTCCGCAAATAGTTCCATCATAACTTGTTGGAAGAAAGAAGGTAACATGTGTAAGCCTTCAGGTGCACCTTTAAACTGGTACTTCTTACCTTGCCAAGTAAAGGAAAAAGTATTTCCTATGAGGCTGATATATTTGTAGTTGATGGAATGCAGCTTTTAAGTCTATCTTGGAAAGATAGTCGCACCCTCCATTTTGCGTAGTATCTCGCTTATCTTAGGTAAGGGAAAACTATGTTGCGGAATTAGTTTGTTGATTGGCGACAGGTCTAGTACTACTCTTGTTTTACTAAACGTTCCATCAGATTTATATTGATCGACCGCTAAGAGAGCTAAGTTAACTGGGGTTGCATCATAATTGATTTCAATTAGACCCTGTTTTTTAACCAATCTTCGATTTGGGTTTTGACAACGTCTTTGTGTCTCCAACTCACGTAGTTATGTGAAGGACACTTTAACTTAGAGAAGTCGACGTTTGTTAAGTCAAGTCTAACGTACCCATTAGAGAACTTAAACATACACCAGTCAGTTATTGCAATCTTCCTGTTTTGTATAATTAAGTCCATAATTATATCGGTGAAGTGCGGAATCATATCCTTTGCTTCACCTTCCGGAGGTTTAGGTATCTTTAACATATTATCATCTGACTGATCTTTATTCGGGTCTAGCCCATTAGGCAGACCAGTGAGTGTTATACCTAAACTGAGAAGATCAGTCATACCTATAATTAAATCGTATTTCTGAGACATGTCAGTAACGATTAGGTGAGTCTTCACTTCTCTTCTATCTGACAGCATTATGTGTGCATAGTCAATGGCTTGTTCGCAAGTAGTAACTTTGCCATTTCCCAAGATTAAATCAGTTGTTTCGTTATGGACAGCCATATCTGTAGCGTAGGCTACTCGGCATGAGATAGCAGAGACTTCAGCCCTGGATCAAATAGTGCCATAACTTTTTCTCCATTTACGAAAACTGTTTGAAAGATACGTTCATCTCCTTTGGTATAGATTTTATTGAACATTTTCTCATAATCTTGCTCTAGTGCGCACATATGGTACTGTCAGTGCTTAACTTGGACGTCTGGTAAGTCCTTGCAATCCTCTTTGTGCCAACCGTTAGTACCCTTGCAAGTAGCACACTCTTTCATATAGTGTCCAAAATCTGGCTTGCCTGGTGCACACTTAACAGGGTCGTGTCTACCATTCCACTTGCCATTACGTTTTGTGAGGTTGTAACCACACTTCTTGCAAGGCGCTCTCACCTTCTTATCACCTTTCGGTTCGGTAGAAGTAGAGCCAGTACCCCCTCAGTAGTAGTGCGAGGTTTCTTAGTACTACGCGCAGTATTAGTCTCTACTGCGTTTCGCTTAGTGGGCTGGGTGTAGCTCGTGGTACTAAGTACTCTAGTAGAGGAATTGGTATGCTTGTGTACTATCTTCTCAAAGACAGACCAAGGCATAGATCGCAAATCACCATAGGCGATGATGTCATCATTGACTTTCTTAAAGAGGTTAGCTCCCAGAGTCTCCATCATCTGACAAATTAATAAATATTCGCCAGTATAGGTACGACCACCCATCCGAGTATTCATATGTGTCATATGAGCTAGAGCACCTCGAATAGTGGTATCGTTCGCAAAGAACTTGCGAGACTCTAGAAGTTCACGGTCACGTGCATCTTCAAAAAGGTGTTAAGTATATTATCACGCAACTGGTGCCAGGGTAGGGCTTTCCAGTTGGGCTCATGAGCCTTCAAGATAGTTCGCCATTCACCTGGCTCACAGAAATGAATAAAGGCATTCATCATCTGCTTATCCCTAAGGCTGGCAGACTCCTTAAGTTGGTCGAAGGCCTTCAGTGTCTCCACTGTACTCTCATTAGTAGAGAAATCGACCTCAGCCTGCGCGTTACCTAGCTGCTTTATAAAGCTTGGTTCTAAGTGTTCACGAGGCTCATGCTCAGTGCTACGGGCTGCTAGTGCCAAGATGGTGTCTATTTCCTTTCTCTTGTTATCGATTAGATAGCGAATGTTATCCGCTTTCCTATCGTCAAGGTCAGAGTCATTCAATAGACGGTCCTCAAGGACTTGCATACCAGAGCGTAATAGCCTGAGACGAGTATGTCTGGTTCTCACTTCCTCATCCTCAGGATTAGAGCGGGAACTCTCTAACGAGGTACTGGTGTAGCGATTGCCAAAATCGTGATTACCAGGGTTAGTTGGCAAATGAGGGTCGATATTACGAGGATGGTAAGCCTCATCGAGTTCCATACGATCATATCCTCTGACAGGGTTAGGTTTGTCAAGAGGATGGTCGATGGTAGCATCAGAGCTATAGAGATTAAATTTTGAAATATTATCTCTCTCGCCAGTGGTAACTGGCTTAGTGGTAAACATACTGGCTGGTAAAACCAGTAGGTCTCGGGTTCGAAACCCGGCCCGAAATTTTTTCTTCTTCGGTATAGGAAGAATATCAGCCAAGTGGGACACGATAGAGGTCCCACAACTGCTGCTGCCGCTAGCTCCTTCAAGAGCGCTTCAGTGCGGTTCAATTGGCGTCGAGATTGAGAGGATCCAGCCACTCGTTGTCGAGTTATGGCGTCCTCAGCTTCGGCCCCAAGATTTGAGCTGAATGGAATGGCTTCTCCATATCGGAAACCGAAATTTTACTAAATTATTTAATACTTCCAAATATCAAACCAATGTAGTATCTCAATTGATCTTGATATTTTAATGCTGACCGGACATTCGTATTTCACAATTCACAAGATTTTTTGGCGCTTGTTCATGTGTGCAGCGGACCTCACACTTGGTGCGGAGATAATGGATTAAAGCTGCTTTCGTAGCGTCGAGATGTTGTTGGGAGCGGGGGTCGATGTTTTCATCAAGCTGCCATTTCCATGTAAGTGCTGCATGTCGTTTTACCTGGGCGACAGCGTCGCTAGGAACACAAAGGCGGATGAAACTGGTGGAGCTTCCGCGGCGATTTGGTTGAGATACCGATTTAGACTGAAGATACATTAGCTGATATAAATAAAGTTTTCATCTGAAGAAAAGTTAAAAAAGAAAAGACTTATTGGATTTTGGAGATTGGCGGGAGGACCAAAATCTATAAGTAGTAGTTTTGATCTTGATATTTTAGACTGACCGGAGGCCGTATTTCTACATAGCCCCACCGTAGCTTTTAGAACTACGAACGTACGTTAAGATACGATCTAGTTGGTAAAACGAAAACCAAAGTAAAAAATTGTTTCGGTCATGACTTATCGAGTAAGTATGTGCCTATATGTACGAGCTCAAGACTCATGTTGTACTCTATGTCGTTTAGTATTTGGTCCAGTAACCATTTCCGATGTAGGCGCCTCACGTTTATTATTTGGTAAGGTTATATCCAAAGGCTTGTAGAAATACGGCCTCCGGTCAGTCTAAAATATCAAGATCAATTGAGATACTACATTGGTTTTTATTTGTATTTTAAATAATTTAGTACAAGCTCTTTTTCCAATATTTCCAAAGTGTTCTAAATTCACTTTGATGGCTCCAATAGCCTGAGTATTTGGTATGACTCATCTACTTGGACCTATTTGAGACATTAGTAGATGTAGGATATTATAAACTAAATTTTATAATCTCCGAACTACTACTTATAGATTTTGGTCCTCCCGCCAATCTCCAAAATCCAATAAGTCTTTTCTTTTTTTTAACTTTTCTTCAGATGGAACTTTATTTATATCAGCTAATGTATTAACGTGACTTACGTTATTATGTCTATTTACAAATTAGGCAAGTGGTCATGAACACTTAGTACTTCTAGTGAAAATTATTCAATAAAGAACAGCTAGAGGTACGCCCTGTGTGATCGAGGATATTTAGGCTCTTAACAAGAGGCAGTCCCGATCATTCTTACACAAGCTACCACTGCTAAATCCTAACTGACTAAATTGTATTTTAGTTTAATATAGTTTGAAAACCTAGTAATTTCCATCGAAGTTTACATATTTTTCAGTTATTTAGTAGTTACAGTAGTGTACTGCTTCTAGACTGTCTGACATCGATTTACTATCCAGCAAATACTATGGCTAAGGGTACTTCTAAAGGCAAGGGAGCCGCTAGCTCTAAGCCTGCTAAGCCTGCCGAGGTTCCTGAGGTCCCTGTGGAAACACCTAGCCTGTCTGGAGTTGAGCCTGCCGAGGATACTGTTGGGGGAAGCAAATTCTGAGGTTGGTACAGAGGATTGTTCTGAGGATGACTCTGTCGGATCCTAAAGCCTTGGAAGAAGAGGTATCTACTACCGCGGAAAGGCTCGCCAGCGTCCGTGTATCACCTAGGAGTGAAGCTCAGGACCCCAGCTTGCCCCCCCCCTGACCACGTGCCGTCAAATATTGGGGATAAACGTCGAAAGGCTGGAAAATTCGTGGATACGAATGTCGGGGGGCATTATAACTCCACATCTACAAAGGACATCAAGCTCTTTTTCCAATATTTCCACTAAATTCACTTTGATGGCTCCAATAGTCTGAGTATTTGGTATGACTCATCTACTTGGACCTATCTAAATCTTTAGATTCCTCCCAAATCCAATAAGTCTTTTTTCTTTTTAACTTTTCTTCAGATGGAACTTTATTTATATCAGCTAATGTATTAACGTGACTTACGTTATTATGTCTATTTACAAATTAGGCAAGTGGTCATTAACACTTAGTACTTCTAGTGAAAATTATTCAATAAAGAACAGCTAGAGGTACGCCCTGTGTGATCGAGAGATATTTAGGCTCTTAACAAGAGGCAGTCCTGATCATTCTTACACAAGCTACCACTGCTAAACTTTCCTAATCAGCTGACTAAATTGTATTTTAGTTTAAATATAGTTTGAAACCTAGTAATTTCCATCGAAGTTTACATATTTTTTCAGTTATTTAGTAGTTACAGTAGTGTACTGCTTCTAGACTGTCTGACATCATTTTTATTTACTATCCAGCAAATACTATGGCTAAGGGTACTTACTTAAAGGCAAGGGAGCCGCTAGCTCTAAGCCTGCTAAGCCTGCCGAGGTTCCTGAGGTCCCTGTGGAAACACCTAGCCTGTCTGGAGTTGAGCCTGCCGAGGATACTGTTGGGGAAGCAAATTCTGAGGTTGGTACAGAGGATTGTTCTGAGGATGACTCGTCGGATCCTAAAGCCTTGGAAGAAGAGGTATCTACTACCGCGGAAAGGCTCGCCAGCGTCCGTGTATCACCTAGGAGTGAAGCTCAGGACCCCAGCTTGCCCCCCCTGACCACGTGCCGTCAAATATTGGGGATAAACGTCGAAAGGCTGGAAAATTCGTGGATACGAATGTCGGGGGCATTATAACTCCACATCTAAAGGACACTCCAGCACAAATCCGGAGTGAAAAGGAAGTATTGACCTGTCCGAAAATTTCCGTTTCGCCATCGATGGAGAAGCCATTCCATTCAGCTCAAATCTTGGGGCCGAAGCTGAGGACGCCATAACTCGACAACGAGTGGTTGGATCCTCTCAATCTCGACGCCAATTGAACTGCACTGAAGCGCTCTTGAAGGAGCTAGCGGCAGCAGCAGTTGTGGACCCCTCTATCGTGTCCCACTTGGCTGATATTCTTCCTATACCGAAGAAGAAAAAAAAATTCGGGCCGGGTTTCGAACCCGAGACCTACTGGTTTACCAGCCAGTACGTGTACCACTAAGCCAGTTACCACTGGCGAGAGAGATAATATTTCAAAATTTAATCTCTATAGCTCTGATGCTACCATTGACCATCCTCTTGACAAACCTAACCCTGTCAGAGGATATGATCGTATGGAACTCGATGAGGCTTACCATCCTCGTAATATCGACCCTCATTTGTCAACTAACCCTGGTAATCACGATTTTGGCAATCGCTACACCAGTACCTCGTTAGAGAGTTCCCGCTCTAATCCTGAGGATGAGGAAGTGAGAACCAGACATACTCGTCTCAGGCTATTACGCTCTGGTATGCAAGTCCTTGAGGACCGTCTATTGAATGACTCTGACCTTGACGATAGGAAAGCGGATAACATTCGCTATCTAATCGATAACAAGAGAAAGGAAATAGACACCATCTTGGCACACTAGCAGCCCGTAGCACTGAGCATGAGCCTCGTGAACGCTTAGAACCAAGCTTTATAAAGCAGCTAGGTAACGCGCAGGCTGAGGTCGATTTCTCTACTAATGAGAGTACAGTGGAGACACTGAAGGCCTTCGACCAACTTAAGGAGTCTGCCAGCCTTAGGGATAAGCAGATGATGAATGCCTTTATTCATTTCTGTGAGCCAGGTGAATGGCGAACTATCTTGAAGGCTTCATGAGCCCAACTGGAAAGCCCTACCCTGGCACCAGTTGCGTGATAATATACTTAACACCTTTTTTTGAAGATGCACGTGACCGTGAACTTCTAGAGTCTCGCAAGTCCTTTGCGAACGATACCACTATTCGAGGTGCTCTAGCTCATATGACACATATGAATACTCGGATGGGTGGTCGTACCTATACTGGCGAATATTTATTAATTTGTCAGATGATGGAGACTCTGGGAGCTAACCTCTTTAAGAAAGTCAATGATGACATCATCGCCTATGGTGATTTGCGATCTATGCCTTGGTCTGTCTTTGAGAAGATAGTACACAAGCATACCAATTCCTCTACTAGAGTACTTAGTACCACGAGCTACACCCAGCCCACTAAGCGAAACGCAGTAGAGACTAATACTGCGCGTAGTACTAAGAAACCTCGCACTACTACTGGAGGGGTACTGGCTCTACTTCTACCGAACCGAAAGGTGATAAGAAGGTGAGAGCGCCTTGCAAGAAGTGTGGTTACAACCTCACAAAACGTAATGGCAAGTGGAATGGTAGACACGACCCTGTTAAGTGTGCACCAGGCAAGCCAGATTTTGGACACTATATGAAAGAGTGTGCTACTTGCAAGGGTACTAACGGTTGGCACAAAGAGGATTGCAAGGACTTACCAGACGTCCAAGTTAAGCACTGACAGTACCATATGTGCGCACTAGAGCAAGATTATGAGAAAATGTTCAATAAAATCTATACCAAAGGAGATGAACGTATCTTTCAAACAGTTTTCGTAAATGGAGAAAAAGTTATGGCACTATTTGATCCAGGGGCTGAAGTCTCTGCTATCTCATGCCGAGTAGCCTACGCTACAGATATGGCTGTCCATAACGAAACAACTGATTTAATCTTGGGAAATGGCAAAGTTACTACTTGCGAACAAGCCATTGACTATGCACACATAATGCTGTCAGATAGAAGAGAAGTGAAGACTCACCTAATCGTTACTGACATGTCTCAGAAATACGATTTAATTATAGGTATGACTGATCTTCTCAGTTTAGGTATAACACTCACTGGTCTGCCTAATGGGCAAGACCCGAATAAAGATCAGTCAGATGATAATATGTTAAAGATACCTAAACCTCCGGAAGGTGAAGCAAAGGATATGATTCCGCACTTCACCGATATAATTATGGACTTAATTATACAAAACAGGAAGATTGCAATAACTGACTGGTGTATGTTTAAGTTCTCTAATGGGTACGTTAGACTTGACTTAACAAACGTCGACTTCTCTAAGTTAAAGTGTCCTTCACATAACTACGTGAGTTGGAGACACAAAGACGTTGTCAAAACCCAAATCGAAGATTGGTTAAAACAGAGTCTAATTGAAATCAATTATGATGCAACCCCAGTTAACTTAGCTCTCTTAGCGGTCGATCAATATAAATCTGATGGAACGTTTAGTAAAACAAGAGTAGTACTAGACCTGTCGCCAATCAACAAACTAATTCCGCAACATAGTTTTCCCTTACCTAAGATAAGCGAGATACTACGCAAAATGGAGGGTGCGACTATCTTTTCCAAGATAGACTTAAAAGCTGCATTCCATCAACTACAGATATATGAGCCTCATAGGAAATATTTTTCCTTTACTTGGCAAGGTAAGAAGTACCAGTTTAAAGGTGCACCTGAAGGCTTACACATGTTACCTTCTTTCTTCCAACAAGTTATGATGGAACTATTTGCGGACCTGTCGTATAACGTATCAGTCTATTTAGATGATATAGTTATCTTTACAAAGACAGCACATGAACATGCTAAACTCGTTAAAGAAGTCTTAAAGCGACTTAATCATGCTAAACTTAAGATTAACGAAGACAAGTGTTCTTTTGCTCAAGATACTATACACTTACTTGGCTACAAAGTATCTGCAGCAGGGGTAGAAATTGATCCTGGCAAGAAACAGTTTCTGTTGGATTTATCAACACCAATTACTGGAAGAGATGTGAACTCTGTGTGTGGGTTTGTTAACTTCTTCTCGGATTCGGTACCGCATCTTTCTCATTACTTAAAGCCTTTCAGTCACCTACGGCTGCACAAAGGACCTTTGGGAAAGCTTTGGACTAAAGAATGTGATGATGCATTTAAACTAGTCAAAAGTAAAGTAATGGACGCACCCATCATGCAGTACCCTGTGGATGGTGTCCCATTCCAAGTAGCAACCGACGCTTCAGATCGAGCGGTAGGTGGAGTGCTTTACCAAACGATAAATGGTAAACCGCGCTACATACAATTCTTTAGCAAGAGTTATAATAAGAGTCAACGGAATTACCCTACCGTTAAACAAGAGCTCCTTGCTATAGTTACTGCGCTAAGACAGTTTAAAGACTACCTTTATGGAAGTTACTTTACTGTCGCCTGTGATCAAAAGTCTTTAACATACTTAAAAAGATATGAACCCTGAATCACAGTTGGTGAGCCGCTGGCATGACATTATTGCCAAGTTCGCTTTTAATATAACACACATACCAGGAATACATAACCATCTTCCTGACATGCTCTCGACTTGTGCCCGACTACCAGAAAACAGTCAAAGAGTTATTAGCAACCGATTGGATGCTAAATAATAAATGGTTTAACCTCGCTCAATCACGATGGGGTCCATTTACTGTTGATATGTTCGCCGCAGAACATAACAAACAGGTTTCTGAATATAGGTCGTTGACTCATCCTAAAGGTGATGCATTTCAGCTTGACTTATCAGAGCATAATGTGTGGGCTAACCCACCTTGTCAACTCATCGCACAGTTGTTAAATTATGTTAATATTACTAAATCTACCATTACGCTGTGTTGTCCCTTACGTAACTCCGACCCATGGATACGTGATTTAATTAATATGATTCAAGACGAACCTATTTATGTCGACCGTGAAACCGACACGTTCTTGTATCAGGATCCTATTCTATTAAGAAGACGCCTTGGAAACACACCATTGTTTGTCGCATCGGTCCTGCAGGTACCATTAAGTGGAAACCTCAACCGAATTCTTAGCTAAACTAGAGGAGCTCTAAAGAGTTTGAACAAAAGCTCAAGACTCGTACAACACATGCACCCAACAAGATTGCAGTCGAGGTAATGCCGATTGAAACGGCATTAGATCGTAAAAAAACATGGAACTAGCTAAGGCCATGGATCAAAGACTCAAAACTCTACGAGAACCTGAAGCTTGCACTCAACTACTTAAAGCGCTGCTTAAAGAACAGCCAGGAGGTGCGAAACAACTGAAGAAGATACTTCAACAATCTAATGTTGTCAATTATGTATCTCAGGAGTCTACCCCTCCTGATACTGAGTTGCCCTTCTCCAACAGGACTATGGTTCATCCAGCCAGCGTTACGCAGAATCTGACTGACTTAGAGGAGCTCGAAAGTAGAGTTAAAATTATACATAATTTAACGCATCGAGCATATGAGCATACTTATAAAATGGCTATTCGTGCAGGGCTTGATCACCCGGTGCTAAAAAAGAAACCATACGTGAATTATACTAATGTAGAAAATACGGCCTCCGGTCAGTCTAAAATATCAAGATCAATTGAGATAATACATTGGTTTTATTTGTATTTTAAATAATTTAATACAAGCTCTTTTCCAATATTTCCAAAGTGTTCTAAATTCACTTTGATGGCTCCAATAGCCTAAGTATTTGGTATGACTCATCTACTTGGACCTATTTGAGACATTAGTAGATGTAGGATATTATGAACTAAATTTTATAATCTCCGAACTACTACTTATAGATTTTGGTCCTCCCGCCAATCTCCAAAATCCAATAAGTCTTTTTTTTTTTTTTTAACTTTTCTTCAAATGAAACTTTATTTATATCAGCTAATGTATTAACGTGACTTACGTTATTATGTCTATTTACAAATTAGGCAAGTGGTCATGAACACTTAGTACTCCTAGTGAAAATTATTCAATAAAGAACAGCTAGAGGTACGCCCCTGTGTGATCGAGGATATTTAGGCTCTTAACAAGAGGCAGTCCCGATCATTCTTACACAAGCTACCACTGCTAAATCCTAACTGACTAAATTGTATTTTAGTTTAATATAGTTTGAAACCTAGTAATTTCCATCGAAGTTTACAAATTGTTGGGCCCCCAGCTCATTATTATCTACATGGATTTATTAGCTGTCACGCTAGCACGATTCCGACCCAAGCTCTTCCGCTTTTTTTTTTTGTCCGACGACATATGGATCTCAAGTCCCCCCAACTGGTTCCGCTCCAGCCTCGTCTTAGACAACATTGGTGCTCGGGGAAGCAAAATTAACCTCGAACAGAGTGTCATCAAATCCTGGGTACAATCTACCGACTTGCGACACACGGCGCCAACCCTCCGTATATATGGTGAGCTTATCACGCCCACGCTTGCAGATGTCCCTTGAGAATACACGTTACCTCCCCTGAAGATGGCAACCACACATATCAAGCCTCCAAACTCTCCGAATATCTGGGGTCCCACTCTCCCACGGAATACCAGTGATCAGCCTCGCCAGACATATGGAATCCCTGGTTGTGTTGCAGCACTGTTCTGGGTGTCGCTTCCTTCCGCACTTATGGCTTTCATGGTCTCAGCTGGCGACACCCCCCAAACCGGCTGGTGCTGTTCAAAACCTTTTATCCCATCCACGTGCACGTATGACAAGACCATTGCTGCCTGGGCTCCACCTATATGAAAGAATGCACTGAACCCTCTGTTCGTGCGCTATAACTTAGCACTCATCCAAGCAGCAGCCATCATCACGGGCACTAAATACTCTAAATTTCCCAAACATCAAACAAACTTACTTCACTTTTTTTTACCTTCTCCTGTTCACGTCACCATTCGCGGACTGCCTCGGAGGTTGCCTGGAAATAGAACTTGACTCAATGGCCAGCACAACCCCACTCGCCCTCTGACATAGCCTGCTCACTGCGCTTCCCGTACAGTATATATTCGTACCTGAAAAACTGTACACAGAACCACAGAGGACTCTCGTAGAGAGGGCGTGTAGAAGGGACTGCTCTGCCCCCACCACTCGAGGAGGACTCACTCTGCTCCTCTCTCGAGAGGGGGGGGAGGAGGTGTGTTTACATTTACGTTTACATTTACCTTCTCTATTTTTGCGTACATCTGACGATGTAGCCCTCCGCCGACGCTGTGACGATATAATAAGAACTCACCAAAACGCTGGTCTAACAAGAAGATCACGGCAATGGCCGGCGCCAAAACTACTACCAACTAGTCATTTGCAAAACCACCCAACCTCAAATCGGGACAAAGCCAGACACGACGGCTTCGACCGCTGCTTTGAGTCTACACCAATCCGGCCTCTGTGCTATGATTGTAACGAATACGTACATGTTCACATTGCTCAACTACTGTACCGAAGGTTGTCTCCTGCCATGTCTGTCCTGGTGGTCACAAATTCGCCACGAGCCGCTTTTTGCCTGCATTCAACAATTGATCCGACACATCCTGGTATGCCCAAACTGCCTCCCATTGGCCCTGACCTTCTCTATCAATTGCAGGAGTGCCAGAACTTCCACGGTATATACACGAGCACTTTGGATCCTCTCCTGCATGTAGAACAACCTCCGCACCCACACCTGTCACTGACACACCAACAGATGTTTCCCCCATATCTCGGCTAATCATGCTGTTGAAGTACTACATCCAAATCTCGGTCCAAACCCAAGTCATCGCGCAGGCCAATCAGCACACATACTGAGTGCATCCGTGGTCTGGTGCGGCATCAGTATACCCTCCAACCTCGTTTCTCATCCTCGAATTGTGACGGATAACCTGGTCCTACCTCGGCATTTCGTAATCTGCACTAACCCATTCCTTGGCACAACACGGTGCAGATTCAATCTGTACCACAAAGATGGGTACGCTACTGTAGTGGGTCAGCAAACGTGCATACGTGTCACACTCGATGGTGTCAGTTTTTTGTTAGCACCGGCCTGAATTGGATCCTCCATCGTCGACTAACTTGGCCCAAACTCAAACGGGGAATATACTGACCACCACTTTCCATCGATCTTCCCCAAACCACTACAACGGCTATGAGAGTCATACCATAAGTACATATACTGAAACTAGCCCCCCTCTGGAAGCTAAATAGTATTATCCCTAAGAATATATCTGGACCAAACCAAGAGACCGGACCAGATGGTGGAATAGGAGGTTTAATGAAACAGACAGAAAGATGACCTGTCGGATGCTCATTATAATCCAGTAACCAGATTCAAAACTATAGATTTTCACAATCACCCGCTGTTAGAGAAGCACAATCTTGATGCAGCCTCGATACACGCTACCGAGTAGTGAAATGTCACATTCCGGATACCTCGAAAAAATATTGGGCCTACGATGACGGACGTAAAAAACTTGTATCCGATAAGCACAACCCGGTATGCGTGACAAAAGACAGATTCTACAAAAGAAACATGGAGTTGTTAGTCACCAATCGTCAGGCATCGGCATCATTGTTAATCTTCTTTTTTGCTGGCGGTACCATCGTTTGTTAACGTCAGAAGAGCTTATCAAAGTCCGTGTGTGCTTAGACTTACGGCAGATCAATGCTGTTACTCTGGGGATCAGTTCATGCTGCCCAAGCCTCAACGAGATCCGAAACCGTTGACTGCAAACCAGATGTTGCTACTGGTGCCAAATGAGCCTATACTTGTGATAGCCTTAGACATTAGGAATTAGGACGAAGGAGCGCCTAGCAAAAGATGACAAAGGATGAATCAAAAGGTAAAGGTGAAAATTCACGGTACATCTGTCCCGGATATATTCTAGATTGATCCAGAGGTAAGTCAGTTGTGTTTTCATCTC
>LUCW03002074.1:0-12303 GCA_001586965.3 Sphaeroforma sirkka | reverse complement strand
TCAAATATATATATATGTATAGATAGATATATTTAAATTAAATATATATATATATATATGTGTATACTAATGATTATTGTGTAGCGTATGTATGTATGTATACATATATATATATATATATAGTATATATATAAAATTCTTTGTTCGGTATCAATGCATATGTCAGAAAAACTATATATTAACTGACTATTCTGGACAATGAGCTTCATTTCTTGATGACACTCTATTGATACCTCTTGCTTGTGTACTAGGTATATCAAACCATTTCTCTGTAGGCTTGAGTTGGGGTGATGTTAATACATGTAATCGTAAATATTTTTGTGATCAAAGCAATTCGACAGTGCAATCGTAGATCTGTAATGGGGATCAGATTACAGACTCTTCGATCGATATATCTCAGTACAACATATCTACAACTTGATATACTCTCCTACATTCTCACAACTGGTTCATTTTTTGGACTTCCGCCAATTTAATATAAAAAAAATACAGATGCTACATTCTTTTGTTCCCAAACAACGCTGTTTCATTCATATTTTTTTAGTTGTCAAGCTATCTGTATCTTAGCCGGTGCGTCGCAGATTGCATTTGTGTCCTACATGTATAAACCTTATCTTTCCCAAATTTAATGTGTTTTTCTTATTGTAAAGGGCTTTTCTGCAGATTATGTTATACACAAACTATTGTAATGATTTCCTTTCTATAGACTTATGTGCTATTTTTTTAGGGTTTAGGGTGATAAATTCTGAGCGTGTTTAGATATGTAGTCATACTTGCGAAGCAGAGTTAAGTTGTGATATGCATTGGTTCTCTTTAAATAAATCAAAGCCCTTTGACTTATTGAGACCCAATCCTTGGCAATGCGCGGAATCTATTCAATGGCTTATGTAGACTCAACAGTGAGTGGTTGATTCTTACCAATTTGAAGTCAATGTCCGCTTCATCCGTTTGCACTTCTGTTGAGTAGCCCGACAGATTCCCAGCAATGACCCTGAAGAGGTTGTTTGTCTCAATTAGCAGTTAGTGTGCTTTACAGTTAATATTGCGACCGTCCAATGCAATCACAACATTGTGACTCCCATTATTGTACTCTTTCTATTGCACAGAATGATGTTCTCTTTTTATAGCACAGATTGATGTTCTTTTTAATGCACAGAATGATGTTCTTTTTTAAATGTACACAATGATGTTCTCTTTTTAATGTACACAATGATGTTCTCTTTTTAATGCTCAGAATGATGTTCTCTTTTAATGCACAGAATGATGTTCTCGAGTAGCACGTCTGGGAGAGCGGCGAAACCACGGATCGCTTGTGTATGGCCTGGCCGCAGTGCAACGAGTGTTTTGCCCAGTGATATGCAGAGACACATGCGCACTCACACAGGGGAACGTCCTTACGCCTGCACACGCCCTGATTGTAGCAGAGCTTTTAAAACCTCTAGTCACCGCACAGTACACATGCGCGCTCACACAGGAGAACGGCCGTACGCTTGTACGCTAAACCCTTAAATTGCCTAAAAGTCTAAAATACAGCCGGGAGGGGGGGGGGGTTGTAAACCAAAGTAGCACATCCGAACTGCCTTACTGTATTGTGCAGTCATAATGTATTTTTTTATGTGTGACAATATTTATTCAAAACAAAAAAACGGGATCAGAAGTTTGTAAATATCTGATTCTGATATCGTTCACATAAAGTAAATACGAGTCTCGAGTCTCGTGTGCAAGAATTTGGGTCTGCGGGCAATTCTGAGTGCAATGATTTTACGTACATTTCAGAGAAGTTTGAGAGAAGTGACTCATCATTTCACTGAAAGACACCAGGAGTCCAGGACCCAGGACCCAGGACCCAGGGTCCCAGGTGAAACATTGAGTTGCTTATCAATCAGAAACGATTGTTTACCGAAAAATGTGCTAAATACAACGTAAAATATGCACCAAGGTTGTAGCAGCACTTTTGTAACCCATAGTGCTCTGGCTTACCATATACGCACTCACACAGGCGAACGTCCTTACGCTTGCACACACCCTGGGTGCACATGGACCTTCATTCTCTCCAGCTCGCTTAAAATCCACATGCGCACTCACACAATTGTACGGTAGTGTCCTGGATGCGACACCGTCGAGACAACACAGCTACGCACACAGGCACAGGGACCGAGTTTACGGTGGTGCGTTCATATGAAGTGAGGTACGCTGCAACTACCACTTCTTTGAGTTGGCATCGAAATAAATCTCTGGAATCGATATTATGCTCCTATCCCCTGCACTATGTCTTATAGTTAATCAGCCTTGGTTGTGCTAAAACTTCAATTGCGTCAAATCCTCTTCGACGTTCGTTCTTCAACAAGTTCTAATCACGAGCTGCATTGATTTGCCTCACATTCATCCTCGACGTAACTTAAACCTATTCTAAATATACAACTTTATATAATACATACTACTCCATGCACACATACGGATATAAAGTGTGGTTAATACAGTTTATATTCAGCATACAGGCGCTACATAAATAAAGTAGAGACGCTAAATAAAAGTACATATAGTCAATGAGAAGTGAGAGTCTTGTATATAAATGCGAACTTACGTCATCGGTGGGCAGTGGCGCATGATAAATTACATATTTTCCTTTTGTACGGTATAGAATTTGAAGCGCAAGCCCAAGCGACTATTATTTATTATTGAATCAGCGAATTCACAGTAAATTTAGTAGAACAATTTAGACCTGCAGATCAGTCAAACTATTTAGAACTGAAGATCAGTCAAACTATTTGGGACTATAGATCAGTCAAACTATTTAGAACAGTAGATCAGTCAAACTATTTAAAACTGCAGATCAGTCAAACTGTTTAGAACTGTAGATCAGTCAAACTATATAGAACTGTAGATCAGTTAAACTATTAAGACCTGCAGATCAGTCAAACTATTTAGAACTGTATATTAGTCAAACTATTTAGAATTAGTCAAACTATTTAGAACTGTAGAAGTCATACTATTAAGAACGGTAGATCAGTCAAACTATTTAGAACTGTAGATCAGTCAAACTATTTAGACCTGTAGATCAGTCAAACAATTTAGATCTGCAGATCAGTCAAACTATTTAGACCTGTAGATCAGTCGAACTATTTAAAACTGTAGATCAGTCAAACTAACTGTGATCAGTCAAATTAATTTATAGAACTGTAGATCAGTCAAACTATTATTTAGAATCAGTCAGATCAGTCAAACTATTTATTAGAAACTGTAGATCAGTCAAAACTATTTAGAACTGTAGATCAGTCAAACTATTTAGAACTGTAGATCAGTCAAACTATTTAGAACTGCAGATCAGTCAAAAATCAAACTAGTTCATCAAGTTAAGAACCTTTAGAGAACTGTAGATCAGTCAAACTATTTAGAACTGTAGATCAGTCAAACTATTTAGAACTGTAGATCAGTCAAACTATTTAGAACTGTAGATCAGTCAAACTATTTAGAACTGAAGATCAGTCAAAACTATTTAGAACTGTAGATCAGTCAAACTATTTAGAACTGTAGATCAGTCAAACTATTTAGAACTGTAGATCAGTCAAACTATTTAGAACTGTAGATCAGTCAAACTATTTAGAACTGTAGATCAGTCAAACTATTTAGAACTGCAGATCAGTCAAACTATTTAAGAACTGTAGATCAGTCAAACTATTTAAAACTGTAGATCAGTCAAAACTATTTAGAACTGCAGATCAGTCAAACTATTTAGAACTGTAGAAGCAGTCAAACTATTTAGAACTGTAGATCAGTCAAACTATTTAGAACTGTAGATCAGTCAAACTATTTAGAACTGTAGATCAGTCAAACTATTTAGAACTGTAGATCAGTCAAACTATTTAGAACTGTAGATCAGTCAAACTATTTAGAACTGTAGATCAGTCAAACTATTTAGAACTGTAAATCAGTCAAACTATTTAGAACTGTAGATCAGTCAAACTATTTAGAACTGTAGATCAGTCAAACTATTTAGAACTGTAGATCAGTCAAACTATTTAGAACTGTAGATCAGTCAAACTATTTAGAACTGTAGATCAGTCAAACTATTTAGAACTGTAGATCAGTCAAAACTATCTAGAACTGTAGATCAGTCAAACTATTTAGAACTGTAGATCAGTCAAACTATTTAGAACTGTAGATCAGTCAAACTATTTAGAACCTGTAGATCAGTCAAACTATTTAGAACTGTAGATCAGATCAAAATCATTCAGAACTGTATTTAGAAACTGTAGATCAGTCAAACTATTTAGAAACTGTAGATCAGTCAAACTATTTAGAACTGTGTAGATCAGTCAAACTATTTAGAACTGTAGATCAGTCAAACTATTTAGAACTGTAGATCAGTCAAACTATTAAGAACTGTAGATCAGTCAAACTATTTAGAACTGTAGATCAGTCAAACTATTTAGAACCTGTAGATCAGTCAAACTATTTAGAACTGTAGATCAGTCAAACTATTTTAGAAACTGTAGATCAGTCAAACTATTTAGAACTGTAGATCAGTCAAACTATTTGGAACTGTAGATCAGTCCAAACTATCTAGAACTGTAGATCAGTCAAACTATTTAAAACTGTAGATCAGTCAAACTATTTAGAACTGTAGATCAGTCAAACTATTTAGAACTGTAGATCAGTCAAAACTATTTAGAAATCTGTAGATCAGTCAAACTATTTAGAACTGTAGATCAGTCAAACTATTTAGAACTGTAGATCAGTCAAACTATTTAAGAACTGTAGATCAGTCAAACTATTTTTTAGAACTGTAGATCAAACTATTTAGAACTGTAGATCAGTCAAACTATTTAGAACTGTAGATCAGTCAAACTATTTAGAACTGTAGATCAGTCAAACTATTTAGAACTATATATCAGTCAAACTATTTAGAACTGTAGATGTGTCAAACTATTTAAAACTGTAGATGAGTCAAACTATTAAGACCTGTAGATCAGTCAAACTATTTAGAACTGTAGATCAGTCAAACTATTTTAGAACTGTAGATCAGTCAAACTATTTAGAACTGTAGATCAGTCAAACTATTTAGAACTGTAGATCAAACAAAACTATTTAGAACTGTAGATCAGTCAAACTATTTAGAACTGTAGATCAGTCAAACTATTTAGAACTGTAGATCAGTCAAACTATTTAGAACTGTAGATCAGTCAAACTATTTAGAACTGTAGATCAGTCAAACTATTTAGAACTCAGTCAAAACTATTTAGAACTGTAGATCAGTCAAACTATTTAGAACTGTAGATCAGTCAAACTATTTAGAACTGTAGATCAGTCAAACTATTTAGAACTGTAGATCAGTCAAACTATTTAGAACTGTAGATCAGTCAAACTATTTAGAAACTGCAGATCAGTCAAACTATTTAGAACTGTAGATCAGTCAAACTATTTAGAACTGTAGATCAGTCAAAACTATTTAGAACTGTAGATCAGTCAAACTATTTAGAACTGTAGATCAGTCAAACTATTTAGAACTGTAGATCAGTCAAACTATTTAGAACTGTAGATCAGTCAAACTATTTAGAACTGTAGATCAGTCAAAGACTATTTCAGAACTGTAGATCAGTCAAAACTATTTAGAACTGTAGATCAGTCAAACTATTTAGAACTGTAGATCAGTCAAACTATTTAGAACTGTAGATCAGTCAAACTATTTAAGAACTGTAGATCAGTCAAACTATTTAGAACTGTAGATCAGTCAAACTATTTAGAACTGTAGATCAGTCAGAAACTATTTAAAACCTGTAGATCAGTCAAACTATTTAGAACTGTAGATCAGTCAAACTATTTAGAACTGTAGATCAGTCAAACTATTTAGAACTGTAGATCAGTCAAACTATTTAGAACTGTAGATCAGTCAAACTATTTAGAACTGTAGATCAGTCAAACTATTTAGAACTGTAGATCAGTCAAACTATTTAGAACTGTAGATCAGTCAAACTATTTAGAACTGTAGATCAGTCAAACTATTTAGAACTGTAGATCAGTCAAACTATTTAAGAACTGTAGATCAGTCAAACTATTTAGAACTGTAGATCAGTCAAAACTATTTAGAAACTGTAGATCAGTCAAACTATTTGTGTGGAACTGTAGATCAGTCAAAACTATTTAGAACTGTAGATCAGTCAAACTATTTAGAACTGTAGATCAGTCAAACTATTTAGAACTGTAGATCAGTCAAACTATTTAGAACTCTGTAGATCAGTCAAACTATTCTACAGAACTGTAGATCAGTCAAACCATTTAGAACTGTAGATCAGTCAAACTATTTAGAACTGTAGATCAGTCAAACTATTTAGAACTGTAGATCAGTCAAAACTATTTAGAACTGTAGATCAGTCAAACTATTTAGAACTGTAGATCAGTCAAACTATTTAGAACTGTAGATCAGTCAAACTATTTAGAACTGTAGATCAGTCAGTCAAACTATTTAGAAACTGTAGATCAGTCAAACTATTTAGAACTGTAGATCAGTCAAACTATTTAGAACTGTAGATCAGTCAAACTATTTAGAACTGTAGATCAGTCAAACTATTTAGAACTGTAGATCAGTCAAACTATTTAGAACTGTAGATCAGTCAAACTTATTTAGAACTGTAGATCAGTCAAACTATTTAGAACTGTAGATCAGTCAAACTATTTAGAACTGTAGATCAGTCAAACTATTTAGAACTGTAGATCAGTCAAACTATTTAGAACTGTAGATCAGTCAAACTATTTAGAACTGTAGATCAGTCAAACTATTTAGAACTGTAGATCAGTCAAACTATTTAGAACTGTAGATCAGTCAAACTATTTAGAACTGTAGATCAGTCAAACTATTTAGTGCAGACCAGTCAGATCAGGCAAAAACTGTAGAATATCGTAGAACTATTTAGAACTGCGTAGTCAGCCGAACTATTTAGAACTGTAGATCAGTCAAACTATTTAGAACTGTAGATCAGTCAAACTATTTAGAACTGTAGATCAGTCAAACTATTTAGAAACTGAGATCAGTCAAACTATTTAGAACTGTAGATCAGTCAAAAACTATTTGAAATGAACTGTAGATCAGTCAAACTATTTAAGAACTGTAGATCCAGTCAAAACTATATTTGAACTGTAGATCAGTCAAACTATTTAGAACTGTAGATCAGTCAAACTATTTAGAACTGTAGATCAGTCAAACTATTTAGAACTGTAGATCAGTCAAACTATTTAGAACTGTAGATCAGTCAAACTATTTAGAACTGTAGATCAGTCAAACCATCTAGAACTGTAGATCAGTCAAACTATTTAGAACTAGCCAGTGATCAAAGTCAAAACTATTTAGAACTGTAGATCAGTCAAACTATTTAGGAACTGTAGATCAGTCAAACTATTTAGAACTGTAGATCAGTCAAACTATTTAGAACTGTAGATCAGTCAAGCTATTTAGAACTGTAGATCAGTCAAACTATTTAGAACTGTAGATCAGTCAAACTATTTAGAACTGTAGATCAGTCAAACTATTTAGAACTTGTAGATCAATGAACTATTTAGAACTGTAGATCAGTCAAACTATTTAGAACTGTAGATCAGTCAAACTATTTAGAACTGTAGATCAGTCAAAAATATTTAGAACTGTAGATCAGTCAAACTATTTAGAACTGTAGATCAGTCAAAATATTTAGAAACTGTAGATCAGTCAAACTATTTAGAACTGTAGATCAGTCAAACTATTTAGAACTGTAGATCAGTCAAACTATTTTTTGAACTGTAGATCAGTCCAAACTATTAAGAACTGTAGATCAGTCAAACTATTTAGAACTGTAGATCAGTCAAACTATTTAGGAACTGTAGATCAGTCAAACTATTTAGAACTGTAGATCAGTCAAACTATTTGTGAACTGTAGATCAGTCAAACTATTTAGAACTGTAGATCAGTCAAACTATTTAGAACAGTAGATCAGTCAAACTATTTAGAACCTTGTAGATCAGTCAAAATATTTAGAACCGTAGATCAGTCTCAAACTATTTAGAACTGTAGATCAGTCAAACTATTTAGAACTGTAGATGAGTCAAACTATTTAGAACTGTAGATCAGTCCAAACTATTTAGTCTTGTAGATCAATCAAACTATTTAGAACTGTAGATCAGTCAAAACTATTTAGACCTGTAGATCCAGTCAAACTATATTAGAACTGTAGATCAGTCAAACTATTTAGAACCGTAGATCAGTCAAACTATTTAAACTGTAGATCAGCCAAAACTATTTAGAACCGTGTAGATCAGTCAAACTATTTAGAACTGTAGATCAGTCAAACTATTTAGAAACTGTAGATCAGTCAAACTATTTAGAACTGTAGATCCAGTCAAACTATTTAGAACTGTAGATCAGTCAAACTATTTAGAACTGTAGATCAATCAAACTATTTAGAACTGTAGATCAGTCAAACTATTTAGAACTTGTAGATCAGTCAAACTATTTAGAACTGTAGATCAGTCAAACTATTTAGAACTGTAGATCAGTCAAAACTATTTAAAACTGTAGATCAGTCAAACTATTTAGAGACTGCTGTAGATCAGTCAAACTATTTAGAACTGTAGATCAGTCAAACTATTTAGAACTGTAGATCAGTCAAACTATTTAGAACTGTAGATCAGTCAAACTATTTAGAACTGTAGATCCGGTCAAACTATTTTATCTGTAGATCAGTCAAACTATTTAGAACTGTAGATCAGTCAAACTATTTAGAACTGTAGATCAGTCAAACTATTTAGAACTGTAGATCAGTCAAACTATTCAGAACTGTAGATCAGTCAAACTATTTAGAACTGTAGATCAGTCAAACTATTTAGAACTGTAGATCAGTCAAACTATTTAGAACTGTAGATCAGTCAAACTATTTAGAACTGTAGATCAAGTCAAACTGGCCCCAGAACTGTAGATCAGTCAAACTATTTAGAACTGTAGATCAGTCAAACTATTTAGAACTGTAGATCAGTCAAACTATTTAGAACTGTAGATCAGTCAAAAACTATTTAGAACTGTAGATCAGTCAAACTATTTAGAACTGTAGATCAGTCAAACTATTTAGAACTGTAGATCAGTCAAACTATTTAGAACTGTAGATCAGTCAAACTATTTAGAACTTGTAGATCAGTCAAACTATTTAAGAACCGTAGATCAGTCAAACTATTTGTGAACTGTAGATCAGTCAAACTTTAGAACTGTAGATCAGTCAAAACTATTTAGAACTGTAGATCAGTCAAACTATTTAGAACTGTAGATCAGTCAAACTATTTAGAACTGTAGATCAGTCAAACTATTTAGAACTGTAGATCAAATAAACTATTTAGAACTGTAGATCAGTCAAACTATTTAAGACCTGCAGATCAGTCAAACTATTTAGAACTGTAGATCAGTCAAACTATTTTAGAACTGTAGATCAGTCAAAACTATTTAGAACTGTAGATCAGTCAAACTATTTAGAACTGTAGATCAGTCAAACTATTAAGGAACTGTAGATCAGTCAAAATATTTAGAAACTGTAGATCAGTCAAACTATTTAGAACTGTAGATCAGTCAAACTATTTAGAACTGTAGATCAGTCAAAACTGTTTAGAACTGTAGATCAGTCAAAACTATTTAGAACTGCCAGATCAGTCAAACTATTTAGAACTGTAGATCAGTCAAAACTATTTAGAACCTGTAGATCAGTCAAACTATTTAGAACTGTAGATCAGTCAAACTATTTAGAAACTGTAGATCAGTCAAAATATTTAGAACTGCAGATCAGTCCAAACTATTTAAAGAACTGTAGATCAGTCAAACTATTTAGAACTGTAGATCAGTCAAACTATTTAGAACTGTGGTGATCAGTCAAACTATTTAGAAACTGTAGATCAGTCAAACTGGCCCCAAACTGTAGATCAGTTTGTAAACTATTTAGAACTTGTAGATCAGTCAAACTATTTAGAACTGTAGATCTCGTCAAAACTATTTAGAACTGTAGATCAGTCAAAAAACCATTTAGAACTGTAGATCAGTCAAACTATTTAGAACTGTGTGATCAGTCAAACTATTTAGAACTGTAGATCAGTCAAACTATTTAGAACTGTAGATCAGTCAAAATATTTAGAACTGTAGATCAGTCAAACTATTTAGTTTACTGAAAATCTTAATACTTTTAAAAGACCAGTCAAACTATTTAGAACTGTAGATCAGTCAAACTATTTGCGAACTGTAGATCAGGTCGAACTATTTAGAACTGTAGATCAGTCAAACTATTTAGAACTGTAGATCAGTCAAACTATTTAGAACTGTAGATCAGTCAAACTATTTAGAAACTGTAGATCAGTCAAACTATTTAGAACTGTAGATCCAGTCAAACTATTTAGAACTCAGATCAGTCAAACTATTTAGAACTGTAGATCAGTCAAAACTATTTGCGAACTGTAGATCAGTCAAACTATTTAGAACTGTAGATCAGTCAAACTATTTAGACCTGTAGATCAGTCAAACTATTTAGAACTGTAGATCGTCAAACTATTTAGAATCCTGTAGATCAGTCAAACTATTTAGAACTGTAGATCAGTCAAACTATTTAGAACTGTAGATCAGTCAAACTATTTAGAACTGTAGATCAGTCAAACTATTTAGTACTGCAGATCAGTCAAACTATTTAGAACTGTAGATGAGTTAAACTATTTAGAACTGTAGATCAGTCAAACTATTTAGAACTTTGTAGATCAGTCAAACTATTTAGAACTGCAGATCAGTCAAACTATTTAGAAAATTGTAGATCAGTCAAACTATTTAGAACTGTAGATCAGTCAAACTATTTAGAACTGTAGATCCAGTCAAAACTATTTAGAACTGTAGATCAGTCAAACTATTTAGGAACTGTAGATCAGTCGAACTATTAGTCCTTGTAGATTGGCCAAGATTTGTATGAACTGTAGATGAGTCAAACTATTTAGAACTGTAGATCAGTCAAACTATTTAGAACTGTGCAGATCAGTCAAACTATTTAGAACTGTAGATCAGTCAAACTATTTAGAACTCGTAGATCAGTCAAACTATTTAGAACTGTAGATCAGTCAAACTATTTAGAACTGTAGATCCACAGTCAAACTATTTAGAACTGTAGATCAGTCAAACTATTTAGAACTGTAGATCAAAGTCAAACTATTTTAGAACTGTAGATCAGTCAAACTATTTAGAACTGTAGATCAGTCAAACTATTTAAGAACTGTAGATCAGTCAAACTATTTAAGAACTGTAGATCAGTCAAACTATTTAGAACTGTAGATCAGTCAAACTATTTAGAACCTGTAGATCAGTCAAACTATTTAGAATCTGTAGATCAGTCAAACTATTTAGAACTGTAGATCAGTCAAACTATTTAGAACTGTGTATCATCAAATCAAACTATTTAGAACTGTAGATCAGTCAAACTATTTAGAACTGTAGATCAAGGTCAAACTATTTAGAACTGTAGATCAGTCAAACTATTAAGAACTGTAGATCAGTCAAACTATTTAGAAACTGTAGATCAGTCAAACTATTTAGAACTGTAGATCAGTCAAACTATTTAGAACTGTAGACCAGTCAAACTATTTAGAACTGTAGATCAGTCAAACTATTTAGAACTGTAGATCAGTCAAACTATTTAGGAACTGTAGATCAGTCAAACTATTTAGAACTGTAGACCAGTCAAACTATTTAGAACTGTAGATCAGTCGAACTATTTAGAACTGTAGACTCAGTCAAAACTATTTAGAAACTGTAGATCAGTCAAACTATTTTAGAACTGTAATATCAGTCAAACTGGCTTTAGAACTGTAGATCAGTCAAACTATTTAGAACTGTAGATCAGTCAAACTATTTAGAACTGTAGATCAGTCAAACTATTTAGAACTGTAGATCAGTCAAAACTTATTTAGAACTGCAGATCAGTCAAACTATTTAGAACTGTAGATCAGTCAAACCATTTAGAACTGTAAGATCAGGTCAACCTATTTAGAACCGTAGATCGAGTCAAACTATTTAGAACTGTAGATCAGTCAAACTATTTAGAACTGTAGATCAAATAAACTATTTAGAACTGTAGATCCGGTCGAAATTATTTAGAACTGTAGATCAGTCAAACTATTTAGAACTGTAGATCAGTCAAACTATTTAGAACTGTAGATCAGTCAAAACCATTTAGAGACAGTAGATCAGTCAAACTATTTAGAACTGTAGATCAGTCAAACTATTTAGAATTGTAGATCAGTCAAACTATTAAGAACTGTAGATCAGTC
>LUCW03002073.1:0-24010 GCA_001586965.3 Sphaeroforma sirkka | reverse complement strand
AACTATATATTAACTGACTATTCTGGACAATGAGCTTCATTTCTTGATGACACTCTATTGATACCTCTTGCTTGTGTACTAGGTATATCAAACCATTTCTCTGTAGGCTTGAGTTGGGGTGATGTTAATACATGTAATCGTAAATATTTTTTGTGATCAAAGCAATTCGACAGTGCAATCGTAGATCTGTAATGGGGATCAGATTACAGACTCTTCGATCGATATATCTCAGTACAACATATCTACAACTTGATATACTCTCCTACATTCTCACAACTGGTTCATTTTTTTGACTTCCGCCAATTTAATATAAAAAAAAAATACAGATGCTACATTCTTTTGTTCCCAAACAACGCTGTTTCATTCATATTTTTTTAGTTGTCAAGCTATCTGTATCTTAGCCGGTGCGTCGCAGATTGCATTTGTGTCCTACATGTATAAACCTTATCTTTCCCAAATTTAATGTGTTTTTCTTATTGTAAAGGGCTTTTCTGCAGATTATGTTATACACAAACTATTGTAATGATTTCCTTTCTATAGACTTATGTGCTATTTTTTTTTTTTTAGGGTTTAGGGTGATAAATTCTGAGCGTGTTTAGATATGTAGTCATACTTGCGAAGCAGAGTTAAGTTGTGATATGCATTGGTTCTCTTTAAATAAATCAAAGCCCTTTGACTTATTGAGACCCAATCCTTGGCAATGCGCGGAATCTATTCAATGGCTTATGTAGACTCAACAGTGAGTGGTTGATTCTTACCAATTTGAAGTCAATGTCCGCTTCATCCGTTTGCACTTCTGTTGAGTAGCCCGACAGATTCCCAGCAATGACCCTGAAGAGGTTGTTTGTCTCAATTAGCAGTTAGTGTGCTTTACAGTTAATATTGCGACCGTCCAATGCAATCACAACATTGTGACTCCCATTATTGTACTCTTTCTATTGCACAGAATGATGTTCTCTTTTTATAGCACAGATTGATGTTCTTTTTAATGCACAGAATGATGTTCTTTTTTAAATGTACACAATGATGTTCTCTTTTTAATGTACACAATGATGTTCTCTTTTTAATGCTCAGAATGATGTTCTCTTTTAATGCACAGAATGATGTTCTCGAGTAGCACGTCTGGGAGAGCGGCGAAACCACGGATCGCTTGTGTATGGCCTGGCCGCAGTGCAACGAGTGTTTTGCCCAGTGATATGCAGAGACACATGCGCACTCACACAGGGGAACGTCCTTACGCCTGCACACGCCCTGATTGTAGCAGAGCTTTTAAAACCTCTAGTCACCGCACAGTACACATGCGCGCTCACACAGGAGAACGGCCGTACGCTTGTACGCTAAACCCTTAAATTGCCTAAAGTCTAAAATACAGCCGGGAGGGGGGGGGGGTTGTAAACCAAAGTAGCACATCCGAACTGCCTTACTGTATTGTGCAGTCATAATGTATTTTTATGTGTGACAATATTTATTCAAAACAAAAACGGGATCAGAAGTTTGTAAATATCTGATTCTGATATCGTTCACATAAAGTAAATACGAGTCTCGAGTCTCGTGTGCAAGAATTTGGGTCTGCGGGCAATTCTGAGTGCAATGATTTTACGTACATTTCAGAGAAGTTTGAGAGAAGTGACTCATCATTTCACTGAAAGACACCAGGAGTCCAGGACCCAGGACCCAGGACCCAGGGTCCCAGGTGAAACATTGAGTTGCTTATCAATCAGAAACGATTGTTTACCGAAAAATGTGCTAAATACAACGTAAAATATGCACCAAGGTTGTAGCAGCACTTTTGTAACCCATAGTGCTCTGGCTTACCATATACGCACTCACACAGGCGAACGTCCTTACGCTTGCACACACCCTGGGTGCACATGGACCTTCATTCTCTCCAGCTCGCTTAAAATCCACATGCGCACTCACACAATTGTACGGTAGTGTCCTGGATGCGACACCGTCGAGACAACACAGCTACGCACACAGGCACAGGGACCGAGTTTACGGTGGTGCGTTCATGAAGTGAGGTACGCTGCAACTACCACTTCTTTGAGTTGGCATCGAAATAAATCTCTGGAATCGATATTATGCTCCTATCCCCTGCACTATGTCTTATAGTTAATCAGCCTTGGTTGTGCTAAAACTTCACTGCGTCAAATCCTCTTCGACGTTCGTTCTTCAACAAGTTCTAATCACGAGCTGCATTGATTTGCCTCACATTCATCCTCGACGTAACTTAAACCTATTCTAAATATACAACTTTATATAATACATACTACTCCATGCACACATACGGATATAAAGTGTGGTTAATACAGTTTATATTCAGCATACAGGCGCTACATAAATAAAGTAGAGACGCTAAATAAAGTACATATTACATATTTTCCTTTTGTACGGTATAGAATTTGAAGCGCAAGCCCAAGCGACTATTATTTATTATTGAATCAGCAAATTCACAGTAAATTTAGTAGAACAATTTAGACCTGCAGATCAGTCAAACTATTTAGAACTGAAGATCAGTCAAACTATTTGGGACTATAGATCAGTCAAACTATTTAGAACAGTAGATCAGTCAAACTATTTAAAACTGCAGATCAGTCAAACTATTTAGAACTGTAGATCAGTCAAACTATATAGAGAACTGTAGATCAGTCAAACTATTAAGACCTGCAGATCAAACAGTCAAACTATTTTACTCAAACTGTTTAGATCAGTCAAACTATTTAGAACTGTAGATCAGTCAGATCAGTCAAAACTGTTTAGAACTGTAGTCAAACTATTTAGACCTGTAGATGCAGATCAGTCAAACTATTTAGAACTGTAGATCAGTCAAACTGTATTTCAAACTATTTAGACTGTAGATCAGTCAAACTATTTAGAACTGTAGATCAGTCAAACTATTTAGAAACTGTAGATCAGTCAAACTATTTAGAACTGTAGATCAGTCAAACTATTTAGAACTGTAGATCAGTCAAACTATTTAGACCTGCAGATCAGTCAAACTATTTAGAACTGTAGATCAGTCAAACTATTTAGAACTGTAGATCAGTCAAACTATTTAGAACTGTAGATCAGTCAAACTATTTAGAACTGTAGATCAGTCAAACTATTTAAGAACTGTAGATCAGTCAAACTATTTAGAACTGTAGATCAGTCAAACTATTTAGAACTGTAGATCAGTCAGTCAAACTATTTAGAACTGTAGATCAGTCAAAACTATTTAGAACTGTAGATCAGTCAAACTATTTAGAACTGTAGATCAGTCAAACTATTTAGAACTGTAGATCAGTCAAACTATTTAGAACTGTAGATCAGTCAAACTATTTAAAACTGTAGATCAGTCAAACTATTTAGAACTGTAGATCAGTCAAACTATTTAGAACTGTAGATCAGTCAAACTATTTAGAACTGTAGATCAGTCAAACTATTTAGAACTGTAGATCAGTCAAACTATTTAGAACTGTAGATCAGTCAAACTATTTAGAACTGTAGATCAGTCAAACTATTTAGAACTGTAGATCAGTCAAAACTATTTAGAACTGTAGATCAGTCAAACTATTTAGAACTGTAGATCAGTCAAACTATTTAGAACTGTAGATCAGTCAAACTATTTAGAACTGTAGATCAGTCAAACTATTTAGAACTGTAGATCAGTCAAACTATTTAGAACTGTAGATCAGTCAAACTATTTAGAACTGTAGATTCAGTCAAACTATTTAGAACTGTAGATCAGTCAAACTATTTAGAACTGTAGATCAGTCAAACTATTTAGAACTGTAGATCAGTCAAACTATTTAGAACTGTAGATCAAACTATCAAACTGTAGATCAGTCAAACTTTTAGAACTGTAGATCAGTCAAACTATTTAGAACTGTAGATCAGTCAAACTATTTAGAACTGTAGATCAGTCAAACTATTTAGAACTGTAGATCAGTCAAACTATTTAGAACTGTAGATCAGTCAAACTATTTAATATTAGAGAAGTCAAACTATTAGAACTGTAGATCAGTCAAACTATTTAGAACTGTAGATCAGTCAAACTATTTAGAACTGTAGATCAGTCAAACTATTTAGAACTGTAGATCAGTCAAACTATTTAGAACTGTAGATCAGTCAAACTATTTAGAACTGTAGATCAGTCAAACTATTTAGAAACTGTAGATCAGTCAAACTATTTAGAACTGTAGATCAGTCAAACTATTTAGAACTGTAGATCAGTCAAACTATTTAGAACTGTAGATCAGTCAAACTATTTAGAACTGTAGATCAGTCAAACTATTTAGAACTGTAGATCAGTCAAACTATTTAGAACTGTAGATCAGTCAAACTATTTAGAACTGTAGATCAGTCAAACTATTTAGAACTGTAGATCAGTCAAACTATTTAGAACTGTAGATCAGTCAAACATTTAGAACTGTAGATCAGTCAAACTATTTAGAACTGTAGATCAGTCAAACTATTTAGAACTGTAGATCAGTCAAACTATTTAGAACTGTAGATCAGTCAAACTATTTAAAACTGTAGATCAGTCAAACTATTTAAACCTGTAGATCAGTCAAACTATTTAGAACTGTAGATCAGTCAAACTATTTAGAACTGTAGATCAGTCAAACTATTTAGAACTGTAGATCAGTCAAACTATTTAGAACTGTAGATCAGTCAAACTATTTAGAACTGTAGATCAGTCAAACTATTTAGAACTGTAGATCAGTCAAACTATTTAGAACCTGTAGATCAGTCAAACTATTTAGAACTGTAGATCAGTCAAACTATTTAGAACTGTAGATCAGTCAAACTATTTAGAACTGTAGATCAGTCAAACTATTTAGAACTGTAGATCAGTCAAACTATTTAGAACTGTAGATCAGTCAAACTATTTAGAACTGTAGATCAGTCAAACTATATTAGAACTGTAGATCAGTCAAACTATTTAGAACTGTAGATAGAACTGTAGATCAACAAACTATTTAGAACTGTAGATCAGTCAAACTATTTAGAACTGTAGATCAGTCAAACTATTTAGAACTGTAGATCAGTCAAACTATTTAGAACTGTAGATCAGTCAAACTATTTAGAACTGTAGATCAGTCAAACTATTTAGAACTGTAGATCAGTCAAACTATTTAGAACTGTAGATCAGTCAAACTATTTAGAACTGTAGATCAGTCAAACTATTTAGAACTGTAGATCAGTCAAACTATTTAGAACTGTAGATCAGTCAAACTATTTAGAACTGTAGATCAGTCAAACTATTTAGAACTGTAGATCAGTCAAACTATTTAGAACTGTAGATCAGTCAAAACTATTTAGAGAACTGTAGAACTCAAAAGAACTGTAGATCAGTCAAACTATTTAGAACTGTAGATCAGTCAAACTATTTAGAACTGTAGATCAGTCAAACTATTTAGAACTGTAGATCAGTCAAACTATTTAGAACTGTAGATCAGTCAAACTATTTAGAACTGTAGATCAGTCAAACTATTTAGAACTGTAGATCAGTCAAACTATTTAGAACTGTAGATCAGTCAAACTATTTAGAACTGTAGATCAGTCAAACTATTTAGAACTGTAGATCAGTCAAACTATTTAGAACTGTAGATCAGTCAAACTATTTAGAACTGTAGATCAGTCAAACTATTTAGAGAACTGTAGATCAGTCAAACTATTTAGAACTGTAGATCAGTCAAACTATTTAGAACTGTAGATCAGTCAAACTATTTAGAACTGTAGATCAGTCAAACTATTTAGAACTGTAGAGATCAGTCAAACTATTTAGAACTGTAGATCAGTCAAACTATTTAGAACTGTAGATCAGTCAAACTATTTAGAACTGTAGATCAGTCAAACTATTTAGAACTGTAGATCAGTCAAACTATTTTTTAGAAACTGTAGATCTGTAGATCAGTCAAACTATTTAGAACTGTAGATCAGTCAAACTATTTAGAACTGTAGATCAGTCAAACTATTTAGAACTGTAGATCAGTCAAACTATTTAGAACTGTAGATCAGTCAAAAACTATTTAGAACTGTAGATCAGTCAAACTATTTAGAACTGTAGATCAGTCAAACTATTTAGAACTGTAGATCAGTCAAACTATTTAGAACTGTAGATCAGTCAAACTATTTAGAACTGTAGATCAGTCAAACTATTTAGAACTGTAGATCAGTCAAACTATTTAGAACTGTAGATCAGTCAAACTATTTAGAACTGTAGATCAGTCAAACTATTTAGAACTGTAGATCAGTCAAACTATTTAGAACTGTAGATCAGTCAAACTATTTAGAACTGTAGATCAGTCAAACTATTTAGAACTGTAGATCAGTCAAACTATTTAGAACTGTAGATCAGTCAAACTATTTAGAACTGTAGATCAGTCAAACTATTTAGAACTGTAGATCAGTCAAACTATTTAGAACTGTAGATCAGTCAAACTATTTAGAACTGTAGATCAGTCAAACTATTTAGAACTGTAGATCAGTCAAACTATTTAGAACTGTAGATCAGTCAAACTATTTAGAACTGTAGATCAGTCAAACTATTTAGAACTGTAGATCAGTCAAACTATTTAGAACTGTAGATCAGTCAAACTATTTAGAACTGTAGATCAGTCAAACTATTTAGAACTGTAGATCAGTCAAACTATTTAGAACTGTAGATCAGTCAAACTATTTAGAACTGTAGATCAGTCAAACTATTTAGAACTGTAGATCAGTCAAACTATTTAGAACTGTAGATCAGTCAAACTATTTAGAACTGTAGATCAGTCAAACTATTTAGAACTGTAGATCAGTCAAACTATTTAGAACTGTAGATCAGTCAAACTATTTAGAACTGTAGATCAGTCAAACTATTTAGAACTGTAGATCAGTCAAACTATTTAGAACTGTAGATCAGTCAAACTATTTAGAACTGTAGATCAGTCAAACTATTTAGAACTGTAGATCAGTCAAACTATTTAGAACTGTAGATCAGTCAAACTATTTAGAACTGTAGATCAGTCAAACTATTTAGAACTGTAGATCAGTCAAACTATTTAGAACTGTAGATCAGTCAAACTATTTAGAACTGTAGATCAGTCAAACTATTTAGAACTGTAGATCAGTCAAACTATTTAGAACTGTAGATCAGTCAAACTATTTAGAACTGTAGATCAGTCAAACTATTTAGAACTGTAGATCAGTCAAACTATTTAGTCAACTGTAGATCAGTCAAAACTATTTAGAACTGTAGATCAGTCAAACTATTTTTAGAACTGTAGATCAGTCAAACTATTTAGAACTGTAGATCAGTCAAACTATTTAGAACTGTAGATCAGTCAAACTATTTAGAACTGTAGATCAGTCAAACTATTTAGAACTGTAGATCAGTCAAACTATTTAGAACTGTAGATCAGTCAAACTATTTAGAAACTGTAGATCAGTCAAACTATTTAGAACTGTAGATCAGTCAAACTATTTAGAACTGTAGATCAGTCAAACTATTTAGAACTGTAGATCAGTCAAACTATTATTTAGAACTGTAGATCAGTCAAACTATTTAGAACTGTAGATCAGTCAAACTATTTAGAACTGTAGATCAGTCAAACTATTTAGAACTGTAGATCAGTCAAACTATTTAGAACTGTAGATCAGTCAAACTATTTAGAACTGTAGATCAGTCAAACTATTTAGAACTGTAGATCAGTCAAACTATTTAGAACTGTAGATCAGTCAAACTATTTAGAACTGTAGATCAGTCAAACTATTTAGAACTGTAGATCAGTCAAACTATTTAGAACTGTAGATCAGTCAAACTATTTAGAACTGTAGATCAGTCAAACTATTTAGAACTGTAGATCAGTCAAACTATTTAGAACTGTAGATCAGTCAAACTATTTAGAACTGTAGATCAGTCAAACTATTTAGAACTGTAGATCAGTCAAACTATTTAGAACTGTAGATCAGTCAAACTATTTAGAACTGTAGATCAGTCAAACTATTTAGAACTGTAGATCAGTCAAACTATTTAGAACTGTAGATCAGTCAAACTATTTAGAACTGTAGATCAGTCAAACTATTTAGAACTGTAGATCAGTCAAACTATTTTAGAACTGTAGATCAGTCAAACTATTTAGAACTGTAGATCAGTCAAACTATTTAGAAACTGTAGATCAGTCAAACTATTTAGAACTGTAGATCAGTCAAACTATTTAGAACTGTAGATCAGTCAAACTATTTAGAACTGTAGATCAGTCAAACTATTTAGAACTGTAGATCAGTCAAACTATTTAGAACTGTAGATCAGTCAAACTATTTAGAACTGTAGATCAGTCAAACTATTTAGAACTGTAGATCAGTCAGTAGACTGTAGATCAGTCAAACTATTTAGAACTGTAGATCAGTCAAACTATTTAGAACTGTAGATCAGTCAAACTATTTAGAACTGTAGATCAGTCAAAACTATTTAGAACTGTAGATCAGTCAAACTATTTAGAACTGTAGATCAGTCAAACTATTTAGAACTGTAGATCAGTCAAACTATTTAGAACTGTAGATCAGTCAAACTATTTAGAACTGTAGATCAGTCAAACTATTTAGAACTGTAGATCAGTCAAACTATTTTTAGAACTGTAGATCAGTCAAACTATTTAGAACTGTAGATCAGTCAAACTATTTAGAACTGTAGATCAGTCAAACTATTTAGAACTGTAGATCAGTCAAACTATTTAGAACTGTAGATCAGTCAAACTATTTAGAACTGTAGATCAGTCAAACTATTTAGAACTGTAGATCAGTCAAACTATTTAGAACTGTAGATCAGTCAAAACTTTAGAACTTTAGAAACTGTAGATCAGTCAAAACTATTTAGAACTGTAGATCAGTCAAACTATTTAGAACTGTAGATCAGTCAAACTATTTAGAACTGTAGATCAGTCAAACTATTTAGAACTGTAGATCAGTCAAACTATTTAGAACTGTAGATCAGTCAAACTATTTAGAACTGTAGATCAGTCAAACTATTTAGAACTGTAGATCAGTCAAACTATTTAGAACTGTAGATCAGTCAAACTATTTAGAACTGTAGATCAGTCAAACTATTTAGAACTGTAGATCAGTCAAACTATTTAGAACTGTAGATCAGTCAAACTATTTAGAACTGTAGATCAGTCAAACTATTTAGAACTGTAGATCAGTCAAACTATTTAGAACTGTAGATCAGTCAAACTATTTAGAACTGTAGATCAGTCAAACTATTTAGAACTGTAGATCAGTCAAACTATTTAGAACTGTAGATCAGTCAAACTATTTAGAACTGTAGATCAGTCAAACTATTTAGAACTGTAGATCAGTCAAACTATTTAGAACTGTAGATCAGTCAAACTATTTAGAACTGTAGATCAGTCAAACTATTTAGAACTGTAGATCAGTCAAACTATTTAGAACTGTAGATCAGTCAAACTATTTAGAACTGTAGATCAGTCAAACTATTTAGAACTGTAGATCAGTCAAACTATTTAGAACTGTAGATCAGTCAAACTATTTAGAACTGTAGATCAGTCAAACTATTTAGAACTGTAGATCAGTCAAACTATTTAGAACTGTAGATCAGTCAAACTATTTAGAACTGTAGATCAGTCAAACTATTTAGAACTGTAGATCAGTCAAACTATTTAGAACTGTAGATCAGTCAAACTATTTAGAACTGTAGATCAGTCAAACTATTTAGAACTGTAGATCAGTCAAACTATTTAGAACTGTAGATCAGTCAAACTATTTAGAACTGTAGATCAGTCAAACTATTTAGAACTGTAGATCAGTCAAACTATTTAGAACTGTAGATCAGTCAAACTATTTAGAACTGTAGATCAGTCAAACTATTTAGAACTGTAGATCAGTCAAACTATTTAGAACTGTAGATCAGTCAAACTATTTAGAACTGTAGATCAGTCAAACTATTTAGAACTGTAGATCAGTCAAACTATTTTTAGAAACTGTAGATCAGTCAAACAAACTATTTAGAACTGTAGATCAGTCAAACTATTTAGAACTGTAGATCAGTCAAACTATTTAGAACTGTAGATCAGTCAAACTATTTAGAACTGTAGATCAGTCAAACTATTTAGAACTGTAGATCAGTCAAACTATTTAGAACTGTAGATCAGTCAAACTATTTAGAACTGTAGATCAGTCAAACTATTTAGAACTGTAGATCAGTCAAAACTATTTAGAACTGTAGATCAGTCAAACTATTTAGAACTGTAGATCAGTCAAACTATTTAGAACTGTAGATCAGTCAAACTATTTAGAACTGTAGATCAGTCAAACTATTTAGAACTGTAGATCAGTCAAACTATTTAGAACTGTAGATCAGTCAAACTATTTAGAACTGTAGATCAGTCAAACTATTTAGAACTGTAGATCAGTCAAACTATTTAGAACTGTAGATCAGTCAAACTATTTAGAACTGTAGATCAGTCAAACTATTTAGAACTGTAGATCAGTCAAACTATTTAGAACTGTAGATCAGTCAAACTATTTAGAACTGTAGATCAGTCAAACTATTTAGAACTGTAGATCAGTCAAACTATTTAGAACTGTAGATCAGTCAAACTATTTAGAACTGTAGATCAGTCAAACTATTTAGAACTGTAGATCAGTCAAACTATTTAGAACTGTAGATCAGTCAAACTATTTAGAACTGTAGATCAGTCAAACTATTTAGAACTGTAGATCAGTCAAACTATTTAGAACTGTAGATCAGTCAAACTATTTAGAACTGTAGATCAGTCAAACTATTTAGAACTGTAGATCAGTCAAACTATTTAGAACTGTAGATCAGTCAAACTATTTAGAACTGTAGATCAGTCAAACTATTTAGAACTGTAGATCAGTCAAACTATTTAGAACTGTAGATCAGTCAAACTATTTAGAACTGTAGATCAGTCAAACTATTTAGAACTGTAGATCAGTCAAACTATTTAGAACTGTAGATCAGTCAAACTATTTAGAACTGTAGATCAGTCAAACTATTTAGAACTGTAGATCAGTCAAACTATTTAGAACTGTAGATCAGTCAAACTATTTAGAACTGTAGATCAGTCAAACTATTTAGAACTGTAGATCAGTCAAACTATTTAGAACTGTAGATCAGTCAAACTATTTAGAACTGTAGATCAGTCAAACTATTTAGAACTGTAGATCAGTCAAACTATTTAGAACTGTAGATCAGTCAAACTATTTAGAACTGTAGATCAGTCAAACTATTTAGAACTGTAGATCAGTCAAACTATTTAGAACTGTAGATCAGTCAAACTATTTAGAACTGTAGATCAGTCAAACTATTTAGAACTGTAGATCAGTCAAACTATTTAGAACTGTAGATCAGTCAAACTATTTAGAACTGTAGATCAGTCAAACTATTTAGAACTGTAGATCAGTCAAACTATTTAGAACTGTAGATCAGTCAAACTATTTAGAACTGTAGATCAGTCAAACTATTTAGAACTGTAGATCAGTCAAACTATTTAGAACTGTAGATCAGTCAAACTATTTAGAACTGTAGATCAGTCAAACTATTTAGAACTGTAGATCAGTCAAACTATTTAGAACTGTAGATCAGTCAAACTATTTAGAACTGTAGATCAGTCAAAACTATTTAGAACTGTAGATCAGTCAAACTATTTAGAACTGTAGATCAGTCAAACTATTTAGAACTGTAGATCAGTCAAACTATTTAGAACTGTAGATCAGTCAAACTATTTAGAACTGTAGATCAGTCAAACTATTTAGAACTGTAGATCAGTCAAACTATTTAGAACTGTAGATCAGTCAAACTATTTAGAACTGTAGATCAGTCAAACTATTTAGAACTGTAGATCAGTCAAACTATTTAGAACTGTAGATCAGTCAAACTATTTAGAACTGTAGATCAGTCAAACTATTTAGAACTGTAGATCAGTCAAACTATTTAGAACTGTAGATCAGTCAAACTATTTAGAACTGTAGATCAGTCAAAACTATTTAGAACTGTAGATCAGTCAAACTATTTAGAACTGTAGATCAGTCAAACTATTTAGAACTGTAGATCAGTCAAACTATTTAGAACTGTAGATCAGTCAAACTATTTTAGAACTGTAGATCAGTCAAACTATTTAGAACTGTAGATCAGTCAAACTATTTAGAACTGTAGATCAGTCAAACTATTTAGAACTGTAGATCAGTCAAACTATTTAGAACTGTAGATCAGTCAAACTATTTAGAACTGTAGATCAGTCAAACTATTTAGAACTGTAGATCAGTCAAACTATTTAGAACTGTAGATCAGTCAAACTATTTAGAACTGTAGATCAGTCAAACTATTTAGAACTGTAGATCAGTCAAACTATTTAGAAACTGTAGATCAGTCAAACTATTTAGAACTGTAGATCAGTCAAACTATTTAGAACTGTAGATCAGTCAAACTATTTAGAACTGTAGATCAGTCAAACTATTTAGAACTGTAGATCAGTCAAACTATTTAGAACTGTAGATCAGTCAAACTATTTAGAACTGTAGATCAGTCAAACTATTTAGAACTGTAGATCAGTCAAACTATTTAGAACTGTAGATCAGTCAAACTATTTAGAACTGTAGATCAGTCAAACTATTTAGAACTGTAGATCAGTCAAACTATTTAGAACTGTAGATCAGTCAAACTATTTAGAACTGTAGATCAGTCAAACTATTTAGAACTGTAGATCAGTCAAACTATTTAGAACTGTAGATCAGTCAAACTATTTAGAACTGTAGATCAGTCAAACTATTTAGAACTGTAGATCAGTCAAACTATTTAGAACTGTAGATCAGTCAAACTATTTAGAACTGTAGATCAGTCAAACTATTTAGAACTGTAGATCAGTCAAACTATTTAGAACTGTAGATCAGTCAAACTATTTAGAACTGTAGATCAGTCAAACTATTTAGAACTGTAGATCAGTCAAACTATTTAGAACTGTAGATCAGTCAAACTATTTAGAACTGTAGATCAGTCAAACTATTTAGAACTGTAGATCAGTCAAAACTATTTAGAACTGTAGATCAGTCAAACTATTTAGAACTGTAGATCAGTCAAACTATTTAGAACTGTAGATCAGTCAAACTATTTAGAACTGTAGATCAGTCAAACTATTTAGAACTGTAGATCAGTCAAACTATTTAGAACTGTAGATCAGTCAAACTATTTAGAACTGTAGATCAGTCAAACTATTTAGAACTGTAGATCAGTCAAAACTATTTAGAACTGTAGATCAGTCAAACTATTTAGAACTGTAGATCAGTCAAACTATTTAGAACTGTAGATCAGTCAAACTATTTAGAACTGTAGATCAGTCAAACTATTTAGAACTGTAGATCAGTCAAACTATTTAGAACTGTAGATCAGTCAAAACTATTTAGAACTGTAGATCAGTCAAACTATTTAGAACTGTAGATCAGTCAAACTATTTAGAACTGTAGATCAGTCAAACTATTTAGAACTGTAGATCAGTCAAACTATTTAGAACTGTAGATCAGTCAAACTATTTAGAACTGTAGATCAGTCAAACTATTTAGAACTGTAGATCAGTCAAACTATTTAGAACTGTAGATCAGTCAAACTATTTAGAACTGTAGATCAGTCAAACTATTTAGAACTGTAGATCAGTCAAACTATTTAGAACTGTAGATCAGTCAAACTATTTAGAACTGTAGATCAGTCAAACTATTTAGAACTGTAGATCAGTCAAACTATTTAGAACTGTAGATCAGTCAAACTATTTAGAACTGTAGATCAGTCAAACTATTTAGAACTGTAGATCAGTCAAACTATTTAGAACTGTAGATCAGTCAAAACTATTTAGAACTGTAGATCAGTCAAACTATTTAGAACTGTAGATCAGTCAAACTATTTAGAACTGTAGATCAGTCAAACTATTTAGAACTGTAGATCAGTCAAACTATTTAGAACTGTAGATCAGTCAAAACTATTTAGAACTGTAGATCAGTCAAACTATTTAGAACTGTAGATCAGTCAAACTATTTAGAACTGTAGATCAGTCAAACTATTTAGAACTGTAGATCAGTCAAAACTATTTAGAACTGTAGATCAGTCAAAACTATTTAGAACTGTAGATCAGTCAAACTATTTAGAACTGTAGATCAGTCAAACTATTTAGAACTGTAGATCAGTCAAACTATTTTAGAACTGTAGATCAGTCAAACTATTTAGAACTGTAGATCAGTCAAACTATTTAGAACTGTAGATCAGTCAAACTATTTAGAACTGTAGATCAGTCAAACTATTTAGAACTGTAGATCAGTCAAACTATTTAGAACTGTAGATCAGTCAAAACTATTTAGAACTGTAGATCAGTCAAAACTATTTAGAACTGTAGATCAGTCAAACTATTTAGAACTGTAGATCAGTCAAACTATTTAGAACTGTAGATCAGTCAAACTATTTAGAACTGTAGATCAGTCAAACTATTTAGAACTGTAGATCAGTCAAACTATTTAGAACTGTAGATCAGTCAAACTATTTAGAACTGTAGATCAGTCAAACTATTTAGAACTGTAGATCAGTCAAACTATTTAGAACTGTAGATCAGTCAAACTATTTAGAACTGTAGATCAGTCAAACTATTTAGAACTGTAGATCAGTCAAACTATTTAGAACTGTAGATCAGTCAAACTATTTAGAACTGTAGATCAGTCAAACTATTTAGAACTGTAGATCAGTCAAACTATTTAGAACTGTAGATCAGTCAAACTATTTAGAACTGTAGATCAGTCAAACTATTTAGAACTGTAGATCAGTCAAACTATTTAGAACTGTAGATCAGTCAAACTATTTAGAACTGTAGATCAGTCAAACTATTTAGAACTGTAGATCAGTCAAACTATTTAGAACTGTAGATCAGTCAAACTATTTAGAACTGTAGATCAGTCAAACTATTTAGAACTGTAGATCAGTCAAACTATTTAGAACTGTAGATCAGTCAAACTATTTAGAACTGTAGATCAGTCAAACTATTTAGAACTGTAGATCAGTCAAACTATTTAGAACTGTAGATCAGTCAAACTATTTAGAACTGTAGATCAGTCAAACTATTTAGAACTGTAGATCAGTCAAACTATTTAGAACTGTAGATCAGTCAAACTATTTAGAACCTGTAGATCAGTCAAACTATTTAGAACTGTAGATCAGTCAAACTATTTAGAACTGTAGATCAGTCAAACTATTTAGAACTGTAGATCAGTCAAACTATTTAGAACTGTAGATCAGTCAAAAATATTTAGAACTGTAGATCAGTCAAACTATTTAGAACTGTAGATCAGTCAAACTATTTAGAACTGTAGATCAGTCAAACTATTTAGAACTGTAGATCAGTCAAACTATTTAGAACTGTAGATCAGTCAAACTATTTAGAACTGTAGATCAGTCAAAACTATTTAGAACTGTAGATCAGTCAAACTATTTAGAACTGTAGATCAGTCAAACTATTTAGAACTGTAGATCAGTCAAACTATTTAGAACTGTAGATCAGTCAAACTATTTAGAAACTGTAGATCAGTCAAACTATTTAGAACTGTAGATCAGTCAAACTATTTAGAACTGTAGATCAGTCAAACTATTTAGAACTGTAGATCAGTCAAACTATTTAGAACTGTAGATCAGTCAAAACTATTTAGAACTGTAGATCAGTCAAACTATTTAGAACTGTAGATCAGTCAAACTATTTAGAACTGTAGATCAGTCAAACTATTTAGAACTGTAGATCAGTCAAACTATTTAGAACTGTAGATCAGTCAAACTATTTAGAACTGTAGATCAGTCAAACTATTTAGAACTGTAGATCAGTCAAACTATTTAGAACTGTAGATCAGTCAAACTATTTAGAACTGTAGATCAGTCAAACTATTTAGAACTGTAGATCAGTCAAACTATTTAGAACTGTAGATCAGTCAAACTATTTAGAACTGTAGATCAGTCAAACTATTTAGAACTGTAGATCAGTCAAACTATTTAGAACTGTAGATCAGTCAAACTATTTAGAACTGTAGATCAGTCAAACTATTTAGAACTGTAGATCAGTCAAACTATTTAGAACTGTAGATCAGTCAAACTATTTAGAACTGTAGATCAGTCAAACTATTTAGAACTGTAGATCAGTCAAACTATTTAGAACTGTAGATCAGTCAAACTATTTAGAAACTGTAGATCAGTCAAAACTATTTAGAACTGTAGATCAGTCAAACTATTTAGAACTGTAGATCAGTCAAACTATTTAGAACTGTAGATCAGTCAAACTATTTAGAACTGTAGATCAGTCAAACTATTTAGAACTGTAGATCAGTCAAAACTATTTAGAACTGTAGATCAGTCAAACTATTTAGAACTGTAGATCATCAGTCAAACTATTTAGAACTGTAGATCAGTCAAACTATTTAGAACTGTAGATCAGTCAAACTATTTAGAACTGTAGATCAGTCAAACTATTTAGAACTGTAGATCAGTCAAAACTATTTAGAACTGTAGATCAGTCAAACTATTTAGAACTGTAGATCAGTCAAACTATTTAGAACTGTAGATCAGTCAAACTATTTAGAACTGTAGATCAGTCAAACTATTTAGAACTGTAGATCAGTCAAACTATTTAGAACTGTAGATCAGTCAAACTATTTAGAACTGTAGATCAGTCAAACTATTTAGAACTGTAGATCAGTCAAACTATTTAGAACTGTAGATCAGTCAAACTATTTAGAACTGTAGATCAGTCAAACTATTTTTAGAACTGTAGATCAGTCAAACTATTTAGAACTGTAGATCAGTCAAAACTATTTAGAACTGTAGATCAGTCAAACTATTTAGAACTGTAGATCAGTCAAACTATTTAGAACTGTAGATCAGTCAAACTATTTAGAACTGTAGATCAGTCAAACTATTTAGAGAACTGTAGATCAGTCAAACTATTTAGAACTGTAGATCAGTCAAACTATTTAGAACTGTAGATCAGTCAAACTATTTAGAAACTGTAGATCAGTCAAACTATTTAGAACTGTAGATCAGTCAAACTATTTAGAACTGTAGATCAGTCAAACTATTTAGAACTGTAGATCAGTCAAACTATTTAGAACTGTAGATCAGTCAAACTATTTAGAACTGTAGATCAGTCAAACTATTTAGAACTGTAGATCAGTCAAACTATTTAGAACTGTAGATCAGTCAAACTATTTAGAACTGTAGATCAGTCAAACTATTTAGAACTGTAGATCAGTCAAACTATTTAGAACTGTAGATCAGTCAAAACTATTTAGAACTGTAGATCAGTCAAACTATTTAGAACTGTAGATCAGTCAAACTATTTAGAACTGTAGATCAGTCAAACTATTTAGAACTGTAGATCAGTCAAACTATTTAGAACTGTAGATCAGTCAAACTATTTAGAACTGTAGATCAGTCAAACTATTTAGAACTGTAGATCAGTCAAACTATTTAGAACTGTAGATCAGTCAAACTATTTAGAACTGTAGATCAGTCAAACTATTTAGAACTGTAGATCAGTCAAACTATTTAGAACTGTAGATCAGTCAAACTATTTAGAACTGTAGATCAGTCAAACTATTTAGAACTGTAGATCAGTCAAACTATTTAGAACTGTAGATCAGTCAAACTATTTAGAACTGTAGATCAGTCAAACTATTTAGAACTGTAGATCAGTCAAACTATTTAGAACTGTAGATCAGTCAAACTATTTAGAACTGTAGATCAGTCAAACTATTTAGAACTGTAGATCAGTCAAACTATTTAGAACTGTAGATCAGTCAAACTATTTAGAACTGTAGATCAGTCAAACTATTTAGAACTGTAGATCAGTCAAACTATTTAGAACTGTAGATCAGGTCAAACTATTTAGAACTGTAGATCAGTCAAACTATTTAGAACTGTAGATCAGTCAAACTATTTAGAACTGTAGATCAGTCAAACTATTTAGAACTGTAGATCAGTCAAACTATTTAGAACTGTAGATCAGTCAAACTATTTAGAACTGTAGATCAGTCAAACTATTTAGAACTGTAGATCAGTCAAACTATTTAGAACTGTAGATCAGTCAAACTATTTAGAACTGTAGATCAGTCAAACTATTTAGAACTGTAGATCAGTCAAACTATTTAGAACTGTAGATCAGTCAAACTATTTAGAACTGTAGATCAGTCAAAACTATTTAGAACTGTAGATCAGTCAAACTATTTAGAACTGTAGATCAGTCAAACTATTTAGAACTGTAGATCAGTCAAACTATTTAGAACTGTAGATCAGTCAAACTATTTAGAACTGTAGATCAGTCAAACTATTTAGAACTGTAGATCAGTCAAACTATTTAGAACTGTAGATCAGTCAAACTATTTAGAACTGTAGATCAGTCAAACTATTTAGAACTGTAGATCAGTCAAACTATTTAGAACTGTAGATCAGTCAAACTATTTAGAACTGTAGATCAGTCAAACTATTTAGAACTGTAGATCAGTCAAACTATTTAGAACTGTAGATCAGTCAAACTATTTAGAACTGTAGATCAGTCAAACTATTTAGAACTGTAGATCAGTCAAAACTATTTAGAACTGTAGATCAGTCAAAACTATTTAGAACTGTAGATCAGTCAAACTATTTAGAACTGTAGATCAGTCAAACTATTTAGAACTGTAGATCAGTCAAACTATTTAGAACTGTAGATCAGTCAAACTATTTAGAACTGTAGATCAGTCAAACTATTTAGAACTGTAGATCAGTCAAACTATTTAGAACTGTAGATCAGTCAAACTATTTAGAACTGTAGATCAGTCAAACTATTTAGAACTGTAGATCAGTCAAACTATTTAGAACTGTAGATCAGTCAAACTATTTAGAACTGTAGATCAGTCAAACTATTTAGAACTGTAGATCAGTCAAACTATTTAGAACTGTAGATCAGTCAAAACTATTTAGAACTGTAGATCAGTCAAACTATTTAGAACTGTAGATCAGTCAAACTATTTAGAACTGTAGATCAGTCAAACTATTTAGAACTGTAGATCAGTCAAACTATTTAGAACTGTAGATCAGTCAAACTATTTAGAACTGTAGATCAGTCAAACTATTTAGAACTGTAGATCAGTCAAACTATTTAGAACTGTAGATCAGTCAAACTATTTAGAACTGTAGATCAGTCAAACTATTTAGAACTGTAGATCAGTCAAACTATTTAGAACTGTAGATCAGTCAAACTATTTAGAACTGTAGATCAGTCAAACTATTTAGAACTGTAGATCAGTCAAACTATTTAGAACTGTAGATCAGTCAAACTATTTAGAACTGTAGATCAGTCAAACTATTTAGAACTGTAGATCAGTCAAACTATTTAGAACTGTAGATCAGTCAAACTATTTAGAACTGTAGATCAGTCAAACTATTTAGAACTGTAGATCAGTCAAACTATTTAGAACTGTAGATCAGTCAAACTATTTAGAACTGTAGATCAGTCAAACTATTTAGAACTGTAGATCAGTCAAACTATTTAGAACTGTAGATCAGTCAAACTATTTAGAACTGTAGATCAGTCAAACTATTTAGAACTGTAGATCAGTCAAACTATTTAGAACTGTAGATCAGTCAAACTATTTAGAACTGTAGATCAGTCAAACTATTTAGAACTGTAGATCAGTCAAACTATTTAGAACTGTAGATCAGTCAAACTATTTAGAACTGTAGATCAGTCAAACTATTTAGAACTGTAGATCAGTCAAACTATTTAGAACTGTAGATCAGTCAAACTATTTAGAACTGTAGATCAGTCAAACTATTTAGAACTGTAGATCAGTCAAACTATTTAGAACTGTAGATCAGTCAAACTATTTAGAACTGTAGATCAGTCAAACTATTTAGAACTGTAGATCAGTCAAACTATTTAGAACTGTAGATCAGTCAAACTATTTAGAACTGTAGATCAGTCAAACTATTTAGAACTGTAGATCAGTCAAACTATTTAGAACTGTAGATCAGTCAAACTATTTAGAACTGTAGATCAGTCAAACTATTTAGAACTGTAGATCAGTCAAACTATTTAGAACTGTAGATCAGTCAAACTATTTAGAACTGTAGATCAGTCAAACTATTTAGAACTGTAGATCAGTCAAACTATTTAGAACTGTAGATCAGTCAAACTATTTAGAACTGTAGATCAGTCAAACTATTTAGAACTGTAGATCAGTCAAACTATTTAGAACTGTAGATCAGTCAAACTATTATTTAGAACTGTAGATCAGTCAAACTATTTAGAACTGTAGATCAGTCAAACTATTTAGAACTGTAGATCAGTCAAACTATTTAGAACTGTAGATCAGTCAAACTATTTAGAACTGTAGATCAGTCAAACTATTTAGAACTGTAGATCAGTCAAACTATTTAGAACTGTAGATCAGTCAAACTATTTAGAACTGTAGATCAGTCAAACTATTTAGAACTGTAGATCAGTCAAACTATTTAGAACTGTAGATCAGTCAAACTATTTAGAACTGTAGATCAGTCAAACTATTTAGAACTGTAGATCAGTCAAACTATTTAGAACTGTAGATCAGTCAAACTATTTAGAACTGTAGATCAGTCAAACTATTTAGAACTGTAGATCAGTCAAACTATTTAGAACTGTAGATCAGTCAAACTATTTAGAACTGTAGATCAGTCAAACTATTTAGAACTGTAGATCAGTCAAACTATTTAGAACTGTAGATCAGTCAAACTATTTAGAACTGTAGATCAGTCAAACTATTTAGAACTGTAGATCAGTCAAACTATTTAGAACTGTAGATCAGTCAAACTATTTAGAACAGATCAGTCAAACTATTTAGAACTGTAGATCAGTCAAACTATTTAGAACTGTAGATCAGTCAAACTATTTAGAACTGTAGATCAGTCAAACTATTTAGAACTGTAGATCAGTCAAACTATTTAGAACTGTAGATCAGTCAAACTATTTAGAACTGTAGATCAGTCAAACTATTTAGAACTGTAGATCAGTCAAACTATTTAGAACTGTAGATCAGTCAAACTATTTAGAACTGTAGATCAGTCAAACTATTTAGAACTGTAGATCAGTCAAACTATTTAGAACTGTAGATCAGTCAAACTATTTAGAACTGTAGATCAGTCAAACTATTTAGAACTGTAGATCAGTCAAACTATTTAGAACTGTAGATCAGTCAAACTATTTAGAACTGTAGATCAGTCAAACTATTTTAGAACTGTAGATCAGTCAAACTATTTAGAACTGTAGATCAGTCAAACTATTTAGAACTGTAGATCAGTCAAACTATTTAGAACTGTAGATCAGTCAAACTATTTAGAACTGTAGATCAGTCAAACTATTTAGAACTGTAGATCAGTCAAACTATATTTAGAACTGTAGATCAGTCAAACTATTTAGAACTGTAGATCAGTCAAACTATTTAGAACTGTAGATCAGTCAAACTATTTAGAACTGTAGATCAGTCAAACTATTTAGAACTGTAGATCAGTCAAACTATTTAGAACTGTAGATCAGTCAAACTATTTAGAACTGTAGATCAGTCAAACTATTTAGAACTGTAGATCAGTCAAACTATTTAGAACTGTAGATCAGTCAAACTATTTAGAAACTGTAGATCAGTCAAACTATTTAGAACTGTAGATCAGTCAAACTATTTAGAACTGTAGATCAGTCAAACTATTTAGAACTGTAGATCAGTCAAACTATTTAGAACTGTAGATCAGTCAAACTATTTAGAACTGTAGATCAGTCAAACTATTTAGAACTGTAGATCAGTCAAACTATTTAGAACTGTAGATCAGTCAAACTATTTAGAACTGTAGATCAGTCAAACTATTTAGAACTGTAGATCAGTCAAACTATTTAGAACTGTAGATCAGTCAAACTATTTAGAACTGTAGATCAGTCAAACTATTTAGAACTGTAGATCAGTCAAACTATTTAGAACTGTAGATCAGTCAAACTATTTAGAACTGTAGATCAGTCAAACTATTTAGAACTGTAGATCAGTCAAACTATTTAGAACTGTAGATCAGTCAAACTATTTAGAACTGTAGATCAGTCAAACTATTTAGAACTGTAGATCAGTCAAACTATTTAGAACTGTAGATCAGTCAAACTATTTAGAACTGTAGATCAGTCAAACTATTTAGAACTGTAGATCAGTCAAACTATTTAGAAGAACTGTAGAACTGTAGAACTGTCAAAACTATTTAGAACTGTAGATCAGTCAAACTATTTAGAACTGTAGATCAGTCAAACTATTTAGAACTGTAGATCAGTCAAACTATTTAGAACTGTAGATCAGTCAAACTATTTAGAACTGTAGATCAGTCAAACTATTTTTAGAGAACTGTAGATCAGTCAAACTATTTAGAACTGTAGATCAGTCAAACTATTTAGAACTGTAGATCAGTCAAACTATTTAGAACTGTAGATCAGTCAAACTATTTAGAACTGTAGATCAGTCAAACTATTTAGAACTGTAGATCAGTCAAACTATTTAGAACTGTAGATCAGTCAAACTATTTAGAACTGTAGATCAGTCAAACTATTTAGAACTGTAGATCAGTCAAACTATTTTAGAACTGTAGATCAGTCAAACTATTTAGAACTGTAGATCAGTCAAACTATTTAGAACTGTAGATCAGTCAAACTATTTAGAACTGTAGATCAGTCAAACTATTTAGAACTGTAGATCAGTCAAACTATTTAGAACTGTAGATCAGTCAAACTATTTAGAACTGTAGATCAGTCAAACTATTTAGAACTGTAGATCAGTCAAACTATTTAGAACTGTAGATCAGTCAAACTATTTAGAACTGTAGATCAGTCAAACTATTTAGAACTGTAGATCAGTCAAACTATTTAGAACTGTAGATCAGTCAAACTATTTAGAACTGTAGATCAGTCAAACTATTTAGAACTGTAGATCAGTCAAACTATTTAGAACTGTAGATCAGTCAAACTATTTAGAACTGTAGATCAGTCAAACTATTTAGAACTGTAGATCAGTCAAACTATTTAGAACTGTAGATCAGTCAAACTATTTAGAACTGTAGATCAGTCAAACTATTTAGAACTGTAGATCAGTCAAACTATTTAGAACTGTAGATCAGTCAAACTATTTTTAGAACTGTAGATCAGTCAAACTATTTAGAACTGTAGATCAGTCAAACTATTTAGAACTGTAGATCAGTCAAAACTATTTAGAACTGTAGATCAGTCAAACTATTTAGAACTGTAGATCAGTCAAACTATTTAGAACTGTAGATCAGTCAAACTATTTAGAACTGTAGATCAGTCAAACTATTTAGAACTGTAGATCAGTCAAAACTATTTAGAACTGTAGATCAGTCAAAACTTTAGAACTGTAGATCAGTCAAACTATTTAGAACTGTAGATCAGTCAAACTATTTAGAACTGTAGATCAGTCAAACTATTTAGAACTGTAGATCAGTCAAACTATTTAGAACTGTAGATCAGTCAAACTATTTAGAACTGTAGATCAGTCAAACTATTTAGAACTGTAGATCAGTCAAACTATTTAGAACTGTAGATCAGTCAAACTATTTAGAACTGTAGATCAGTCAAACTATTTAGAACTGTAGATCAGTCAAACTATTTTTGTAGATCAGTCAAACTATTTAGAACTGTAGATCAGATCAGTCAAACTATTTAGAACTGTAGATCAGTCAAACTATTTAGAACTGTAGATCAGTCAAACTATTTAGAACTGTAGATCAGTCAAACTATTAGAACTGTAGATCAGTCAAACTATTTAGAACTGTATAGATCAGTCAAACTGTTTAGAACTGTAGATCAGTCAAACTATTTAGAACTGTAGATCAGTCAAACTATTTAGAACTGTAGATCAGTCAAACTATTTAGAACTGTAGATCAGTCAAACAGTAAGTCCTATTTAGACTGTAGATCAGTCAAACTATTTAGAACTG
>LUCW03002072.1:42500-45000 GCA_001586965.3 Sphaeroforma sirkka | reverse complement strand
CATGCATATGTATATGTCCAAGCATATATTTATATGCATACGCATATGTATATGTATATGTATCTGTACATGATATGTATATGTATATGTATATGTATATGCATATGTATGTGTGTATTTGTCTATATATATATATATATGTATATGTATATGTATATGTATATGTATATGTCTATGTATATTTATATGTATATGTATATGTACATGTATATGTATATGGATATGTATATGTATTTGTATATGTATATGTATGGTGTGCAGGGTTGTATATATGTAGCTATATTCCCCCGGATTACCTCGCAATGCCCCTCCCAGAGTCACATCCCGCTTTACTGTGTAACAAAATACCGGGACACAACCACAAAGTATGGGAAAGGAATGGCGCGCAACAACTGCTTTTACCTTTAGTTGCGTCATGCTTCTTTTTATTTCATTGGTGGCTATTGATAGATCTTGCCCTATTTGTCCTATCCATGTTTGCAGTGATAAAGAACACTGGCTGGTCCAGATGTGATTTGTTCGGCCTCGCCTTACCGCAACGACTGCGTTTGCCTTTAGTTTTGTCATGCTTTATTTCATTGTTGGCTATTTATAGATCTTGCCTTATTTGTCCTATCCGTGTTTGCAGTGATAAAGCACACTGGCTGGTCCAGATGTGGTTTGTTCGGCCTCTTCTTACGTCATCTACGGCTTTTAGTGTCGTCACTCTCTTGGCCGGTACACATCCAGGTAAGATTTTGTACGCATAGGTACTAGGGTGCAAATACGTAAATACACAAATACGTAAATCTAAGTTTATTTGCACGCCTGTAGGCACCTGTAGGTCATTGGTGAATGTGTATATACACAAATATGTAAATGTACGTTTATTTGCACACCTATACGTCATTGACGGATCAATGTACGCTCGTTCGAAAACACACACACAACCACGCCGATATATTTTACCATACCTAAAACCCTAAACCCTAAACTGCTCTGCATACACTCTATCTGTGAACAGATTACAAAGGCTTGTTGTTTGGTCCTGATCTGTCAGCGGCTGTGTGTGAGCGTGTGCTACTACGCCTCAGACGCTTTGCCTTCACATACGAAGGAAAGGGCCGAGCGATCCACCACACTTGTGCGGAAACGGCGGTATGTGTTGTATGTACGTATATAAATATACGTGTGTATGTAAGTATATAAACATACGTGTTCGTATGTACGTATAATACTATACATGCGTGTGCACATAGATAACCAGACATGTGTGCATATATGTATATAACTATACATATGTGTGTGTATGTACGTATGTAACTATACATGTGTGTGAGCATAGATAATCATACATGTGTGCATATATCCACACATGATTTATAATTATACGCGTTTGTATGTACATATATAAACATGCGTGTGGGTATATACGCATATATCCATACAAGTGTGTATGCACGTATATAAATATACGTGTTTGTATGAACATATATATAATTTACGTGTGGGTATGTACGCATATATCCATACATGATTGTATGTCAATGAGCTGCGGTTTGTGTAAGACAAGGGAAAGCGACGAGCGGTAGCCCGCACATCTGTGGGGCATATACCGATATAGATATGTGCGCAATGTATGCATTTTATCACTCTGATAGTCTATGTACGTACACACTTGTATGTATCTAGGGGCGTACTTCTATGTGCCTTTGTCTACCCGAATAGTCTGTGCTCATACACACTTGCTTGTATTATGTGGCATATATATATATATATATAGTCAAAGTGGCTTATATAAATGTGGGTACTGTGTTGAGTATAGATTATCACATGTGTACTGCCACTCCCATGAACTCCGGTGAGTCGCCAATTGGCGCTGAACCCGAAATGCTATAAATATCTACCAATCAACACCACCACAAAGACCAACCCCTAAACTTCACAACGGTATACTTTGGTTGAAGTGTTTACATTCAGCGAAGACTGAAGTCTTTCTTATGACTAAACTCTAAAACCTTAAACCCTATCAGGAACAAGTGCTGCTGAAAGCCCTCGAGCCATACACGCTGACGTTGCTAGGCAACGCGTTGACTGTCGCACCCCCTAATGCCTTTCTGCTGGGTGTAGTGGAGGTATTGGGTGTACACGAGGGACAAGAGGCGGCTGTGCGGATAATGGCCAGGTAGGTATACGTTCTATTTTAGACACTGCTAGAGTACACTGAGCGGAGGTTGAAGGATGACTACTCGCCGTGCAGGTAAAAATCTAATTTTAGATTCGCTGTTGTATTATAACTTCTTTGGCGCCATCGCACACCTATGCCACATCTTCCGTTCGACTGTGAGAATGTCATCGGAGAGCGTTTAGTCGGTCGTGTGCGTATTCGATATAGCCTTTGAATGACACTAGGTTAACAGGGTCTTTCTCAACACTGTTTTGTGTTTTTCTCCACATCAGTTAAACAGACTTTTTTCTTAAAACTGGTCTTAACAGGGTGTTTCTCAGTGCCACGACGACT
>LUCW03002072.1:35000-40000 GCA_001586965.3 Sphaeroforma sirkka | reverse complement strand
ATACCATCTCTTCTCTTTATTTCTCACTCAGATATCATGGCGCACCTCACGCGTCATCTACTCCAAGGTCTGCGCAAATACTCCGCAGCGCAGAGCTCACAGCTGATTGGACATCTGCTAAAAGTTTACTTCCCCGATAAGACTCCCTTCGGTACGCCCAGTTGCCATGACAACGCGAATGGCGCACTACCACACTCACATCCTCTGCCTACTGTATTGCGAGATCACTGGTGGGCCTTATTCCGTCACGTGACATCTTACCCGCAGTGTCCCGAACTTCTGAAGTTGGGGGCTGTCCTGTTGAGTTGTATTCCGGTGCATGATGCGGATGGTGAGTGCTATGTCTGCCAGTCGCGTGTTGTGTTCTATGCATTGGTGAGTATTAATCCGTCACTGTTATTCCGTCACGTGACATCTTACCCTCAGTGTCCCGAACTCCTGAAGTTGGGGGCTGTCCTGTTGACTTGTATTTCGGTGCATGATGCGGACGGTGGGTGCTATGTTGTACGGACCGTTGCTGAGAGAATCTTAGTTGGTTTTCTCTCAATTCTGAACCCAATTACCCTATGACCCTAAACCTCTATTTGTCCGCTTAGTGATAGGCTCAACTGTGTCCGAGTGAGGTGCTCCAGGGCGCAGGGTGTAGGTTTTGGTGGCTGTGTTACTTTAAAGTTTTCGGCATTGCTTCTTAATTGCGCTTGTTCTATTTTTGAATTTACCTACCCCGTTGTCGGCCCATGGAGACTTGTTCTATTTTAGGAATTACCTACCTCTGGGCCTCTACTTTTTGGTTTCTCTTAATCTATTCCTTCCTGGTCTAGTTCGCATCTGCACGTGTCCTATTTCAGGACATACTTTCCTCGTAGACCCTTCCACACACACACACACACACACCTGATCTTTTCTATTTTTGGTTATACCTACCTATTCCCCACACCCAACCAGCCCTGAAAGTGGTACGTGGTGTGACAGCCTATCTCTTCTTAGCGCTCCAGAACAGTGTCACTGACGCCCAGAAATACGCCGACGGACACGCCCAGACGGATTTGGACAGTCCGTCTGTCTTATCAGATAACGGGTCGTATTCACCGTCCATGCTGGCGTCTGATCTGAGTATGGGTCGAGGGTGTTAGGTTATGGGAGTGTCCGAACACGTCTCGTCTGCGAGTTGTGTGGGTTTTCTCCTGTGTACCGAATCCCGATTTATTTATTTGTTTTTGGGTTTTTCCTCCGGAGCAATTTGGCAATTTGCTGGGGGGGTTTGAATCACAGTTCCTAGTTGTCCCACACACATATATATCTCTGTGTGTAGTTGTACAGGCCTGTTTCTTATATGCAGCTGGTTTATAGTAATAATCTCTGTGTGTGTATATATATGTGTGTGTATGTATGTATGTGTGTGTGATTTTTCTGAGGTATTTTTTTTTATAAATAGATGGTAAGTGAGCATTTCTATAAGTTTTCAAGAATCTTCTTCTTTTTGAAAAAAAGTTTCTTGCGCATGTGGGTGTATGTGTGCGTTTATTTGTGTGCGTGTGCGTGTGCGTGTGTGTGTGTGCGTGTGTGTGTGTGTGGGTGTGTGGGTGTATGTGTGCCTGTATATATGTGTGTGTATATATGTGTATGTATGTATGTGTGTGTGTGTGTGTGTGTGTGTGTGTGTATGTACATACATACATACATACGTCCACAAGGGTAACCATCCTATTACTTATGCACCCCTGTACATGCAGTGATACAGCCCTATCTAGTATGCACATTTGTTGCATATACCATTTATGGAACCCATTTTTTTATTTATTTTTTGACAGTATACAAATCATAAATGATTGTTTGACCCATTTCTGCCAATCAAAAAGAAGTTATGTTGAATTGCTTGTTCATCCCATTTCTGGCAATCCAGTTGCACTTTGATGCTTATTTATTTCATTTTTGACAAGTAGATGTATATCTTAAATACATGTTCGTCTCATTATTGTTTAAGTGTATGTATCCCAAATGCCTGTTTGACCCATTTTTCTTCCCTCAACTTCAACTCAAAAACATATTCATCTCAGTATTGTTTAAGTGTATGTATCTTAATCGCCTGTTTAGCCCATTTGTTGACCCCCCAGTTCCACATATATGCATCTTCATCCCATGTATATCAATCATAAGTATCTTATCTCATCTCACTTGTGGGTCTGTAGTTGCCGTGTTCGCGCAGAATGAAGAGACGTCGCATTTGGCCATGCACTGTCTAATGCGAGAGGCTTTAAGCACTCGCCACGGCTATCTGACCGGAACGGAGTTACTTCTGAGCCATTTCCGTAGTGTAGCTCGCAAAGAAGGTGTGTGTGTGTGTGTGTTGGGGGGCGGGTGTGTGTGTGCGGTTGTATATGTATGTGTATATACTTGCATATGTCTGTATGCGTACTTGTATATGACTGTGTGTACGTTGTCCTGATTCTTTATTTATGTGCAAAAACCACAATACGCCTTAGTATATATAAATATATATATATATATATTATCTATATATAATTATTTAATTATATATATATGTGTGTGTGTGTGTGTGTGTGTGTGTGTATATGTATATATATATATATATGGATATATATATTTATATATATATTTGTGTGTGTGTGTATATATATATGTTTATGTATATATGTATATATGTATATATATATATGATTTAATACAATACCAATCCGCATGCATATCCTTCCACCCACCCCACAGAGAAGCAGATAGACGCCCACACACACACGCATATGCTCAAGTCCAACTTAGGTCAGGACAAGCGCCACCGCCAGTACTTCCATGCGGGTGCACTAGGAGACTCCTTGGCCAATCAGAATCTCGCTGCCAAAACGGCAGCCGTACGGGACAATGCACTGAGGCCGATGTGCGATCTTATGTAAGGGAGTGTGTTTTGTGTTTTAATTAGTGTCAAATTAGTTTCAAATTAGTTGAATGGTACGAGTTGAAACTAATTCAGCGCGGGTATGTATGTAAGATGTGGCCTATTGGGGTATCTATATGTGTATATATATATATATATATATATATATATATATATATATATATATATATATATTAGAATGTGAAGCAGAAGTTAAAATTACGAATGCCTTCGACGGCTTTTGGCTCAGATTCATTCTTGCCAGCTTCATCCGTCGTACCTATATGTGAGAGACAACAAGTGACACCGTACATATAAACACATCATCAACTATTTACGTTACCAATCAGAGAGATAGCTAAATGCGCTACTACTATATTTAGAAGTACCTTGACGCCTGAAGTCACGCCATATGCATATACCCATTTTGGCCATATTTCAGCGCTGGACAATCCATGTGTTTTAATTCCGATTCTTTTGTGTCGACCCAAAATGTGTCTTTTAATCCCGATACTTAAACTGTGTCAACCCAGAATATTGAGCCATACTTCAACTTCCCACAATCCATGTGATTTATTCCCGTTTCTTTTCTGTCAACCCAAAATGTGTGTTTTAATCCCGATTCTTATCTGTGTCGACCCAAAATGTGTGTTTTAATCCCAACTCCAGAGTGTCTCAGAATACCCAGCTGCTGACCAATCTCGTGCGGTTGTGTTGTACGGAGCGGAGGGCGCCCAAGCAAGAAAGGAAACCCCGAACTCGCGAAGCAGAGGTAAGTTGCGCTAGTGGACAATTATGGAGGAACGGGTTGTGGTAGTAGGTGTCGCATCTTGCAGCACGCCAGCGCTGTATGCTGGATGGTTGCCCTTTTTTGTATATATCCTACATGTCTATGTAAGAATGTGTATGATTATTTGTATGTGTTTGTGTGTGTGTGTGTGTGTGTATGTGTGTGTATATGTGTATGTGTGTCTGTATGTCTGTGTCTGTGTCTGTGAGAGAGAGAGAGAGCTTTCATTCATTCCAATCTCAAAGATACTTTGTGTGTGTGTATATATTCGAAGAATGGGGCATAGGCACAGATGCACCCCCTGTGCATATACTCTTGCTCTATAGAACGACAGTACTCTACTTCTTACCTGTGATTGCTTAAACTACCGCACTCTCATTGGCATAGGGTATAGGGTTTAGGGTTTCAAGTGAGACTGTCCCTGTCTCTGACTGTAGTCTGCCGTCACGCGCAAACATGAGACGTCACTTAGCGGTCGGAGTCCTCGGGCGTATGTTAGATCCATCGGATCTGAATATGCACTCCTGTATAACCCTAAAACCCTAAAACCCTAAAACCCTACAACCCTAAAACCCTCTATATGTAGTTTATAGTACCCATGTCTGCCACGAGGTGAATGCATACCCACCCCACCCCCCTGCCAAGCCCATCTCTCTCTCTGACTCCACGCAGCATATACTCTCTATATTAGCTATCCTGCTATACGTAATACTATATTTATTATTTATTATATCGCTTTACCTGACTCTATATTCATTATATTGCAATGCCTGACACTATATGTATCGTGTATTATACTAATGTCTGACACAAGGCTGAATGCATACCCACCCCACCCCCCTGCCAATCTCATCTCTCTCTATCTCCACTCAGCCCCTCTCCGGCAGTGACACAGACACGGCGCTTTGGCCCGAGGACGTTGACGATGAAGACGACCCGCCCCATGCTGAACACACACCGCAGAAACGCCGTACCAAGGACCTGAATCTGCGCAATATCATGCTTCTCACTCGACTGGTGCAGACGAAGACAACGCTCATGGACCACCTAGTGCGCGACGAGTACTACCATCGCCACACCAAGGTGCCAGCCATGGCCAGGTGCGTGTGTGTGTCGTAAATTGTCTCGTGGTGTCGGTAATGTGCGTGGGTGTGTCGTAAATTGTCTCGTGGTGTCGGTAATGTGCATAGCGTGTCGGAAAATGTCGTGCAGTGTGATAGCATTGCCATGCAAAGGCCGTCCATGGCCAGGTGTGTGGGAAGTCGTAAACTGCCAAATGGTGTCGGTAATTGAGAATGCATGTCGCAAAATTTCGTGCAG
>LUCW03002072.1:20000-30000 GCA_001586965.3 Sphaeroforma sirkka | reverse complement strand
TATATCATGGGGCGTTATACGTGCTATTCGTACGTTATATAAAATGGGACAAGGCAGAGCGAACTGGCGGGCTATCTGTAGCTGTGGAGCCTGAGAATCCGAACAAAAGAGCCGATTTACCTTCAGACGTAGGAACGTAGGAAATCAGTTGACGACAGTCAGCAGCCGCACACCAATGCCTTCTACACTGACTGACACTACGCAGCCCTCGATACAGTCGAATATGGCCAACGAGCTCAATGTATTCAGCTCAGATGTATTATTAGTATCAACAACACCTGCGTGGTCCACGCACATCTTTGCAACATCCCGGATACAAAATCAGTTAATTTTCGATGGCGAATTGATTGCAAAACTGTGTGTTTAATCGCTGTGTATATTCATCTCTTTACAATCCTTGCCCGTGGCACTCGCATCAACGGGTACCCAGGATTTATATACAACTAAACCCTAATCCCTAAACCCAGTGCTCAGCGTTTTGGGTGTAGGCCCTTTGTAAACCCTAAATAGACAAGCTTTATACCATTGTACGTATCTCATGTACAACCTTTCCTCGGCAACTGGCGCTAATGCTATCCGTGATCTTAGCGTTGAATTCCCAGTAGTGACTGCTGTCACCTATCTCTGGCTCGCAGCTGGTGAGAACTTTGCAGCAGCTCCTGGATGATTGTCCATTGTCACACGTGTTCGATTGGTGAGGTGCAACACCGTATCGTGCATCATACTGTAACGCGCTCTATTAAATATACAACAAAGTTCTTGTGCATATCACGTTGGCAGCGGCGAGGTTGATGGGTAGTCCCAATTTGAAGTGTTAGAGGTGCATGGTGAATGCGTGCAGGGTGTGCAGGTATATCTATTTGGTTGCTGGTGTGTAGGTATATCTAATAGGTAGCTGATGGGTAGGTACATCTAGTAGGTAGCTGGTGTGTAGGTACATCTAATAGGTAGCTGGTGTGCTATTTATGTGGCCTGAGGACGTATGTGCAGGATCGTGTATATACTTGACAGACAAAAGTGCTGTGATATACCCTCGTGGATAGCGGGTTCAATGTATGTTTGTGAGCTTCTATAACAAGTATGCAAGCGTAGTGCCGTGGTGTGTGGTGTTCCTCTGGTTCTCCCGAGTTGTACGCGTTTTCGCACGTACACAGTTGTGCACACACGTGCATAGTGCCAGTGTGTGCATTCACCAATAGACCAGCCTCGTCGAACCAATACTCAAGCACGAGGTGAGTGCTTCCCTGGGCAGAGGAGTGCTGCTCGTGAAGATCTTGTTTTCAATTGGAGGATAAAAATAGACTGCTGCTCCGGTGTACACTGATCACATGGTGCAACTCTCCAGCACTTTTCCCCACTGTCCCACAGACAAAGGCCAAGCATTCCTCCTGTAGAATGAGTGAGAGGGCATTGATGATGACGTAAACTCTAAAATGACGAAGACAAGCATGTAGTGCTGATTTGTTAACGTATAGCATACATTTGAGTTATAAGTTATTTCTTTTAAACCGGCTAAACAAACACGAGCGAATTTGAAAGTATGCCAATATGAATACAATTGTGACTATAATAAGCATTAAAGTGCAATATATTATAAATTTCTTCCGGATTGTGGCCCGCTTATATTGATATACACCCATATCTGTAAGTATTCTGGTTTATAAAATATGCCCGTCTCCAAACATATATGTTTCAATCCACACGTATGTATTAAACCAATATACATAATACGATATATACATCATATATATATATATATATATATATATATATATATATAGTGAAATATATAGTATATATGTATATATATATATATATATTATTATATATTATTATTATTATTATTATTATTATTATTATATATATATATATATACTAATAGATAAAATGCTTGGTAATCCTTACCTCTTGTTGTCTTGTTTGCAATCGTTGATACATCTGGGCACCGTAATTTGAGCTCGTTCAGTTTCACAGAGTTTCAGGGACGTAGAGAGGTACTTGACCAGTTCATTATACGATTTGAGGTTTTGAAACTCAGTTCGATTCCAAACATCTGCCGCTTTGCGACAAGTCCTGGAGAGTGCAATTTGGATAAAGAACATTATAATATAAACATATATTGAAAGAATAACACATAGTATTTTTTCCTTAAGAATAAGTTCTCAAGTTATAACAGTACATAGATAACTTTGCTTACACATAGTACTGTCGATATGAATAAGCCTCGCCCCAGTGCCTACTGTTCCAAATCTTCGACTTAGATATGCCATCGCGTTCACAGGCTCGTCGCCAGACACAGCCATCGTTAATACTCGCATTGACAGAAGCACGCAGCGCTCTGCATGTCTTGCCTAGTTCCTTCACATCAGCACCATCAAGATTATCGAAAACCTTGAAAAGGATATCTTCGGGTAGATAGTCAAGCATCGCGGACAAACTAATGTGAGACGTGCTGTGCGATTTAGTTATAAATCGTAAAAGGGGCTCCTTACAGATTTGGTAATAAAATTAGGCTGGGATTTAGTAGGTGTACCACGATGTGTGCTTTTTATGAAGTAGCTGAGAAGTGAACGCAATGAACTTTGCACCAAGCTACACCAAGGTATTAAGGCCGATATGCATAAGAAAAAAATAGTATTCTTGTAATAAATAATATAGCTGTCTTATCTCTTGTACAAAAGCCATGACAAGGATTCAATCCTTTTTTGGCATTTGAAATAGTATATAAAAAGATAAAAATAGCTTGTGCTATTGATTTCTGTAAAATATGTGTCTATTTTTATTTTATATTTTTAGAAATGTGAGAGAGCTGTTTTATTTTTTTTAGGGGAGCAAATTGACATTAACGTTAACGCTTATTTATTCAGGTTTAAAGATGTGAAATATAAACAACCTACATACTATGATAAATAATCGGACATCCTAAAGAAAAATATCCCAATTTTTTAAACTTCAGGGCTCCAAAATATGCACCACTGCGATAGTCATACAAACTAAGGCCATCGAGATATACATATTGGCTAACGTACATTTATTGGATGGAGGTCTAATACATAGAGGGCTCTGGCCTCTGGGCCTCTGGCTGAAGTTGTTAGTTGTATTTAACTTGTAAATACTTAACGTTGTTGCCTGTTGGCTTTTTAATACATGACTTCATCTGAGTGTTTACAATATACATATCACTGCATCAGAAGAAGAATATCAATCGGACCAATCAAATCGTTTCTGTATAGATCTGTCCTAGTTTTTGGACCAATCGTATCATAGGGATGAAGATCCGTTCTAGTTTGAACTATTTTGGACCGGTCCAGAACTCAGCTGAGGGCTCGGAATCCAATACGGGTTGGGCATAAAAAAGTAATACCCGTGCAAAATTGAAGAGAAATGGTTCTCGACGAACACTGTATATGTGGAAATATCTAACCGAATATTATATTATATTTACCAATATTTGGTGCCATTATGTGATATGTATGGATAGATAAGCCGTAGAATATATAGATGCGGGAAAATAGTGTATACTAGGTCTCTCCTTGTGTAAACAGTTTTTTAACCAAATTGAAATTACACATAGCTACACAGTATTCATACAGTGACAAAAGTCCAATTTTGATACTCCGAGAACGTGATATTTAAATTATACCTCTGCCTGAACATATTTGTCAAATCTAAATCAAACTCAACAATTCATCCAAAGCAAGCAAGCCAGCGATATTCATTCAGTATATAACATTGGCTCTACCACCTATTGTCGTTTCCAGTTCTCCAAATGCCACATTTCCCGGAAAGACCATCTCAGCACACACTCCACGCCTCTAACAATTCTTTTTCGGACACAATGATGGCCCAAGCTTGCGAGAATGACCTGCCCGCTTCCACAGTCACAGATAATACAACACCTACCAAGACCGTTGATGTGGAGGACAATGCTGTTGCTGCCACAACTGGTGTACCTGAAGCCGACATGGCTCCCAGCGAGCCTGTCGATGAGTCATTGTCTGTATCGGAGAGTGAGGACTGTGTATCTGAAACCGGTGTGGAGGAGAGCGACACACTAGAAGTGGTAGATATACCAAGTCCGGAACAATCTGAGGGCAGTGTTGCACCTGTCTCTGAGGCGGAGGTGCAGGCGGTTATTGCACCTGAGATGGCTGCATCTGTGGACTCCACAGAGGTTGTGGATGAGAAAGCAGACGAGGCTGTTGTTGAGAATGCAAATGAGTGTGTAGATGACGACGTTACCAAGCCTGCAGAAACGGCAGCTGAAGTGTCGGATGAGCGTGAGGTGAATACAGCTGTAGAATCAGCGAATGATACAGAACTTGTAGCAGAGGCTGTAGTAGAGGAAGATGCTGTAGTTGAAGATACTGTACCGGCTGTAACTGTCACTGAAGTTGTCGACGATGTTGCCGAGAGCGCCGAAATTGTATCTGAAGTATCTGATGTGTATGAGGTGGATACTGTTGTCCATTCAGCGAGTGATGTAGAGATTGAAGGTGCGGCTGTGGAAGAGGAAGAAGCGGAGGTTGAGGATGCTGTACCGGCTGTAGCTGTTACTGAGGTTGCACCTACTGTGGTCGATAGCGAGGAAATCGTGGGGAGTGTGGCTGTTCCAGAGAGCGTAGAGGCTGCACCTGTGCCCGAAGAAAAGGTTACATCTGCACTTGCACTTGCACCTGAAAAAGAGGTCGCTGAGGTTGTTGCACCTGTGCCCGAAGAAAAGGTTACATCTGCACCTGCACTTGTACCTGAAAAAGAGGTCGCTGAGGTTGTTGCCCCTGTGGAGACTGAGGTCAAGCGTGCGAGCAGTGTTGACACCGGGGTCACCAGGAGTGTCAAAGACGCCGTCATGGCCAGACAGGCGTTCGAGGCTCAGGCGAATGAGCAGGAGACTGTCATGGTCAAGAAAAGTTCGGAACCAAAGAAGGTGTCTCGTTTCGGGGGGGGCGGACAAATGCGCCAAGTGCAACAAGTCTGTGTACGCCATGGTATGTTTGTATATTATCTAGCATTCGAATATCAGAAGTGAGTGGTTGATCATAGAAGTATATAAGGTTGCTGTTTAATATCAGATGTGAGTGAGGTTATTGGTTGATAACAGAAGTGTATAAGGTTGCTGTTTAATATCAGATGTGAGTGAGGTTATTGTTTGATAACAGAAGTGTATAAAGATGTTGTTTAATATCAGAAGTGAATGAGGTTCTTGACTATCAGAAGTGTATGAGGATATTCTTTTACGAAGTTTCACTGCATTTGTCGACCGCACAGGGTCCGTGCCGCATTCCACAATTTTATTAAAGTATGCCACTGTTGTCCCAGTCATACAGCAGGAAAGAACACGAGTAAACGCATATAGCCAAGCAATGTCAGTACTGTCTTGTTTATGCTGATTAGATTCAGCGGAGTACCGATGTATGTTACCGATAGGCTACCAACACGCAATAAACAATATATATATATATATATATGCGTGTGTGTGTATGTGTATTTGTATATGTATATGTATATGTGTATGTTTGTGTATATGTATATGTTTGTGCTTATGTATATGTATGTGTATGTGTATGTGTATATGTATGTGTATATGTATATGTATATGTTATATATATATATGTGTGTGTGTGTATGTATGTGTGTGTGTAATATTTCTATGTGCATGCGTATGTGCATGTGTAAGTATGTATGTATGTGTGTGTATTTAAGGTATATTGTATATATATATGGTGTGTGTGTGTGTATACTATATATATATGTGTGTGTGTGTGTGTGTGTTTGTGTGTGTGTGTGTATGTATATGTATGTATGTATGTACGTATGTATGTATTCATATATATATTATTGTATATATATATATATGTGTGTGTGTGTGTGTGTGTGTATGTATGACTGTTATACACATCTCTTCAAACCATTCTCCGCTTCGTGAGCATAAGTCGCCCGCAATCCGATCTAATGCATTTACGCTCTCTGAAACTCACGAAACGTCTATTTGCTATTAAACCTCAGGAGAAAAACCTCATGCAATGAGACCATCTATCACAAGAAGTGTCTGCGATGTTACCACTGCGACAAGATCTTGACTCTGGGTGAATATGCTGGCCTTGAAGGAGTCATGTATGTGTATAACCGGATCCCATAACCTCTGTAGTTGTTTCATGAGTGGAATATATATTATGCACTATTAATGTGAGAGCAAGTAGTAGCTTCTACTTCATATGGAACATCTCACAAGAACCAACATGTGCTGTAATCGCTTGTAAACCACAACGTGGGCAGCAAAGACATTTGCCACAGAATCGCAGCACCGCCTGAGATCAAAGATTGCATTGGCATATGATTGTTTAGAGAACAGTAAACCGAAGCAACAAGCATGCATCAACATAGCATACATCAACATAGTGTAGTGTATAGCCCATAGTCATCGAAGCAACTATTGGTAACTGCATGGCCTTACTCGCACTATCAAGCACCCCACTCCCCTGGCTCTCTACCGTGAAACCCTGACCCCTAAACCCTAAAGCTCATTCAATCCTAAAATCTAAAACCCTGAACTCCGCACAGGTATTGCAAGCCCCACTTCAAGTCTCTCTTCGCACTGAAGGGCAACTACGACGAGAGCTTCGGAAAGGAGGCGCATACCAAAAAGTGGGCCAAGTAAATAGGCAGTACTGCCGAGACTGAGGAGAGTGTCACTCTCAGTTGGAAAATTGACTATTATGTAGTACATGTAGTCAAATACCCCATCTTCTAGTGGAATAAACCATCAGTCGATGTAATAAACCATCCATTTATGGAATGAACTTATCAGTCGATGAAATAATCAAGAACAAAAACATCGCTTAATGAAATGACCAAAAAAAATCGTACGACAGGTTCTTGTGTCGACCATATGAAAAAATGCAGACTAATCTCTAGTAGTGTGTGTACCATACCGTTGAAATGTCATATATAACCTATGTACTCTCTACTCTCTAGTGGCATGTGTACCATGCCGTTGAAAAGTAAGCCTGGAATAAAAGCACGTCACAATGTACTGTACGAAAGTGTTGTATCGACCAGTGTAGGTTTAGGGTTTTCGTATATCGACCAGTTTGGGTTAGGGTTTCTTGTATTAACTAGCATGTGGCATGATCCTTCGAGCTTAGCACACTGCAGACTGTTTATGTAGTACGTACGAGTCTCTCATATACCCGTGGCGCCTGCCTAAAAAGGAAATCTTTGACCAAATACCCACCAACTCCCATTGTACACCATGGACACAATGCAGTCAAGACGAACTCGGCCTTCTATGGACGAGATATATACATATACTATTAAACGCTCCCCACAGCCAGCCTCAGCGCATATTCCTCGCCCTTATGATGAGTCGTAGAATCGTGTATCTCGGCAGCAAGTCATATTACTAATGCCCTATCCTGCAGTTACTTTATTAGCAGTATCCCCGAGGATGTGCTGCGACGAAGCCGTTGCAAGCCTTATGTGTGACTGTTAGATCCATCTCAAAGCGTACACGCATACCACACCATACAGCCCGTACAGGGCCATATACCCAACAGACACCTCTCGCATGAGAACCACTCTCTTCTGTTCACTGAGCATCCAAACCCCTATAATAACCTCCGTCTTCTCACTCTAAACACTTCAGTGCTTCTTTGATTCCTGACGCTTCGGGCTTTCTCTACCGGAAAGACCGGACCATCACATCCCCATACGGTAGATACACGCATCTCTCCTCGGTATACAATCCTATCACCCCTGCCCATCTCACCGACTCGCAAAGCTTCACATATTCATATTCACAGATAGCACTCTTAGCTCAACGGACGGCCACTCCGATCTCAACAGACGCAATAGGCGCACCCTTGTTACCGCTTACAAGGGGTGTACTTTGACCGCCGGCCTAGGCCCAGGGTCTGTCAGCAGCGACTGTACTGAATGCGATCATCCGCCCATTTCATATGGTGTTTTAGGGTTTTTCAACCCACGAAACCCCTGAAACTCTTTCATGTGGTGAGAAGACGACATCGCAGAGAGAAAGGGCACTCCCAACGACCGTTACCTAACTGTTCGACCCAAATATAGGCTTAACCGCGTTCTTGCACTCGGCAGACCTACTAGGCATTCAGTATACCTACACCATACCATCCGTAGCCCCCACACAATGTTACTCATGAAGCAGGCGATACTCAGTCCCGCACCTGGGGCCTCGCCAAGACATACATACAGTACAGATACATCAGGCCCACTTCACTTCGTTGGCACCTACAGCACACTTATGTTCCGTGACTATGCAGTCTCAGAAACCCATATGGCGTTATCACGCATAGCCCTCGCACGGCCAACTAATGTGTTCTCCGCACTCCGAATGACAAATACTTTAACTAACAGATCTCAGCCACTCAATCAAAGGCCCGGAAGCCCCTCCCCACCCAACACCACAGGCACAGGCCATGCGGCAGAGTGACCCTTTTGAATCAACCACCGTCCACCACTCTACCAAGACTCAAATTAAAGCCAATCCATGCAGACGTATATAGAACATACACCGCTCTACCAAGACTCGAATTAAAGCCAATCCATGCAGACGTATATCGAACATCCACCACTCTACCAAGACTCGAATTAAAGCCAATTCATGCAGACGTATATCGAACATCCACCACTCTACCAGACTCGAATTAAAGCCAATCCATGCAGACGTATATCGAACATCCACCACTCTACCAAGACTCGAATTAAAGCCAATCCATGCAGACGTATATCGAACATCCACCACTCTACCAAGACTCGAATTAATGCCAATCCATGCAGACGTATATCGAACATCCACCACTCTACCAAGACTCGAATTAAAGCCAATCCATGCAGACGTATATCGAACATCCACCACTCTACCAAGACTCGGATTAAAGCCAATCCATGCAGACCTATATCGAACATCCACCACTCTACCAAGACTCGAATTAAAGCCAATCCATGCAGACTATAGAACACCCAGGCCCTATCAAAGGCGGCTGTCTGGTGCTCTAGAAACTCGCGTGAGTCTTTAGTCAAGCACTGCCAGATCTTCCGCAGACATTTCCTGTACTCTGACCGTCTTACCGTCCCACTCGATACACAGCGGCGTTGTCGTATTGTCGGATTCTGTCGTATTGTCGTATTCTGTCGTATTGTCGGATTCTGTCGTATTGTCGGATTCCGCCAACCCGTACACATCGTCGACACAATGATCCAACACCATTTGCGCAGTCTCAGTGCTGAGCAAGCCCCACAACGGCAGTTGGGCCTCTACCGTCTCTCGGTCGAGAGAACGCTGTATGGTCCTGAGGGGATATTAGGTGGCCCTTAGTACTTGTACACAATATACTACATGGTACATGCACACTAATAAAACATAAACCCTAACCCTAAAACCCTACAAACCTAAACCCCTAGACCCTAATATGCTATGGGTAGTGCAGCCGAAGTGATTCGCAAAGTAAAGAATACTGTACAACATATCACATACACCGATGAGGATATCATTAGTACACCCATTACACTGCAAAGATATCTGTTGCAATGCCTTACCCTGACAGCCAGGACTACAGTACGTTATACACACACACACACACGAAACGAAGACTAAAGAAATCGAACAAACAATAAAGAAATCCAGATCGAAGGATCCCTGTATAGTCCAGAATCAGTATCACACAAACATTGGTACACCCGGCCGATTACCATGCAGGTATTGCCACTGTGCTACAAACTGGCGCATGGCAGCTTAATTAAAACCGGCTAATATGCACGCAAGCGCTAGTATAATAACCCTACGTCGATGTAATACAACCGGCGACAAAGCCTGCGCCAATGGCTACATCTAAGACGACTGATAGATAGAATCTGTGTCATTTAATTGGACAAAACAAGGATAATTTACTTGCCCACTCCTGTGGGGAAACATACAACACTTATATCAAATCAGCTCAGTCCAAGGCCGATCATATGATCCATAATA
>LUCW03002072.1:12500-17500 GCA_001586965.3 Sphaeroforma sirkka | reverse complement strand
GCACTTGAGCGCGTGACAGTGTACAAAGCATCGCGATATGTTAAAAGTAGCTACTATTTACTATGCGTAGAGATGCAAATCAATCACCTCCGTATCAAAGTATGTATGTTGTATCAAAGTATGTATGCTGTACTTTTGTATCGGTCCTCCAGTCGACCAGGCTGTATAATTTCTCTGTTTTAAAAGTGTAAACTGAGCACTCTGAACTCGACCCATTTCTTGTGTCATTATAAATTCATTATCAGTAACATCAGTCACTTCTCATTACTTCTATAAATAGTACATACCGTACAATATTTATTTACATCTGTATATAAATACATACACTTCTACTACACTGCCGCTATACGAGGTTGCGATATAACTTCTATCTGTGGAATACAGCCTGCGTAGCTTCCTGTAGTGATAACTCGTGCAATATACCAGCCTGTACAAGAACCTTCTTATCCAGCGGTGCAACACTACCCTCGCTCACTTCCAGACGCATCAAGTTATCTAGATGACCACATGTCCAGAGCTCAGTGGTGTGCTTCGTGGTTGCATCTGCAACACTATCAGGCAAGCCAAGGATGCTAAACCGTTCTAGATGTGGATAGTTATCTATTACAGAGAATAAATCACGCGATAAAGTGAGTGAATACGCCGAATATTCACATCCATTCCAATTCTCCTGATTGTCATTCAAGATACAAAGCGTGCGCACAGACCGGCACTTGCCTGCGAGTATAGATAGAAGGAGGCCTATGTCAAACAAGCGTCTATCGCATAGGTCTGAGATGAGTATTATAATATCAGTCAGCTTGTCTCCCATCGCTACACACAGATCATAATACGACACAGAGAGGATGGTAACCCGGCACTCAAAGGCCAGGCAACCCATATACTGTTCATTGTATATATATCTGCAGCAAAGTTGAGTAGTCCCATATGCTCTTCCCCTCCATGAGATACATCCAATGTAGTAAAGCGTGGGCAGTATAAGCCGACCTTTTGGAAGGTGTCTGTCAAGCCGGAAGCTCTAATACGCGCGTTGAGTGATAGGCGCTCCAATTTCCTATACTTGACCTGGGACAGGTCGCAAACTAGGCTATAACAGTCGTCGTGTGTGGCTTGGTACATCCGGAAGAGTGTGGGGTCCTGGGCCACTTTGTGCCACTTTCTACCTGGTAAATGTGATGATGACATTGATGTGAGTGGGTTTGTACGCCGATGCTGGCGGTGGGGCGTTAATGGTGAAGTTGTCACAGTTGATGTGTGTGGGTAGATACTACGGAACAAAGTAGTGTTTTGAGTTACTATCTGTCTGATGGATTGTGATGATAACATCGACATAAGTGAGCAGTGGTGAGTATATTGTATCAGCAATAAAGTGGGATTATGTGTTTAGGTTATAACTTACACACTTGGACCGTATTCTGAAGCTCTGGTTGTGCGAGGTTGGCCAAGATCTTCCGAACGAGCTCGTCAGGGAGGCTACTGTAATCCTCACGGAACTAACTGACTGTCAACTCCAGAAATCTACGAGAATAATGAAATGTCGTGGATTCTAGAAGCGGTATTTACCTACGTCAGTTGACATTACTTGATAGTTTTGATGTGAGAGAGGCGCCGACCATACTTTTGTTGCTCTTTTTTGAGCTGCTCATGTGACTTCGAAAAGTTATGATCCGAATTGTATCTCTAGATATGATAGAATATCCAATGGTGTGTCTCCTACGGGTGCTGATCAGCATATGTAATATACATGTACGGTTTTGGTACATATCTACAAATACGCTGTATATGTGTACACACGGGAACGAGTTTTACACTTGTGTTGTGATATGCACACCAACATAAAATTGATGCTAAAGTACATGATATCCGATATTTACAGTCTCCAGATGTTCTCACCCGTTGCCCACTCTCAATACACATTTAGATTGTCAGATTTCTTATCTTTATATATGTTATGTTGTCCGCAACATTGCCAATTAATGCTCTCTGGTACCAAAGTAGCTTATCCTGCCGTCAAGAGTTAGTATGTGATTTGTGTAATATTCAGCATTTGGCTGTATCATGTGCAAGGTTGGTGCTTAGCGTGGTGGCAACTGAATTATATCCTGTAACTTTTTCAATTGCATTTCATGGTTTCATACTCGTGTTCTGTAGAGCAATATATAGCCGCTCACAAATTGTGAGAAGAATCGTTTGCAACAAATATGAAGACTTTTGTTCGGAAGAGCATTTATTGATATGGCTTTGATGCCAGATTTGATGCCAGAGTATAGTACTGTGATAGGTGCTTCATGTGTCTCTATTCAATCCTATTCTGTCTCGTGCACTTTTACCATACCTTTGGCCGTGTATAGACCGCCTGCTTCCAGAAGGGAAACAGAGTCGCACTCATGTAGTTGTCCTGTCTCTACTCTTTTTACCTGCTTTCCTCCTAGTCCGAATACCGATTCACGGTGTCGTACTTGCCATTCATTTTCACAGCCTCGTAGCTGCCGCCATAGTAAAACCGTTCCACGTCATACTCCACCCTATCTTCTTCGTACTCTCCCAGCATTCCTTCTTCTGTGAAAATGGTGTAGAAATTGGCACCAACCACACCAGTGTTGCTGAACGATGCACTCCAGTTCTCAGCCGAGAAGTCGCCGCCCGACACGTTCGCGTCTTCAACTAACTGAGCGGTCTCGTTGAACATTTGACCGTTTGAGAGGATTACTAGCCATTCGCCCTCGTATACACCGATTTCGCCTGTCGCAGAATTTTTCTTTATCGAGACTGACCCCCCATAGTAGAAACGCGAGTTGAGGTACGTCGTATTCGCTTCGGATATTATAAAACTGACGTACTCGACACGGTGGGTTTGGATTTGCGCATCTGTTAGGCTTGGGACAGTGAGGGCCGACGTGCGAGTAAGTGATGCCGCAATCGATCCACCAAAGTAGAACCTCTCAGCTTCGATACTTCCTCCGTAGTAGAATCGCTCAGTGTGATATAGATCACGGTCCGTCACATACTGTGTGTAGTTAGTGTTCAGAAGGAATGACTTCAGCTCCTGGAAGTACTGTCGTTCAGATTCGAGATCAGTCTCATCTACCTCTCCGTCGCCAATCAGCCACTTCCAAGCAAGAAAATCGTATACGCTTGTCCAGCCGTTCTCACGGATCATCGTGGTGTTTGTGCATTCCATTCCCAGTAGATCCCAGCCACCTTGAGCTGAGCGCATAGTGAGATACGTGCTGTAGTTGGCACCATCAATTGACCCCCCATAATAGAAACGCATATTCAAGAATTCATCGAACGTCCAGAGACTGTACTGTCTTTGCTGCTCTGCATACTCTTCCTCGGTCATTGGTGGACTGTATATATAGCCCTTGCCTTCTCCAAACTGTGTGTGATTGTCGGTGGAATTGGATATCTCGACAACATTGATATTGGCAAATGCATACAAGTTGGCAGTGTCCTCCGGCACGCCAGATAGTTGCCCCGGAGTGGCTGCGATAAGCATAGATCGTAGTATTTGTCGATTGGTGATGTTTCTGCCAGCATCGGACCAAAGCTTGGCTGCAATCCCTGCAACGTGGGGGGGCAGCCATGCTAGTTCCGCTCCAAGTACTCACAGCATCATTAGGTGTGGTGGAGGAAATACTATGACCAGGTGCCGCAAGAGAGACGCACTTGCCCCAGTTCGAGTATGAAGTATAGTTGTCATCAATATCCGTCGCACCCACAGTTAACACCCAGGGGCTTCTGCTGGGAGAACTATCGCACGCATCAGCTTCTGCATTTCCCGCTGCAGCTACAACCAGGACGTTATCGAGATACAGGCGGTACGTTAACGCATCCATATAATCTGAAGTTGGTCCTGATAGTGACATTACTACTACAGCAGGAGATCCTGGTCCTCCAGGTCGGTTGAACAAGATGTGTTCCAATCCCATGATGACGTTATATGTTGTTCCTTGTCCCTGGTCGTTCAACACCTGAAAACAAGAGAAAACAATATGAGTTATATTTTGCAAATGACAAGTATTCAATTTGAATCGATTCACTATTTTTTTTGAATTTGGGGCACGAGTTCATGTTGCGACATACGTAAAAACTGTTTACCTTCACGCTGTGAATAGTAGAACCCGGTGCTACTCCAAAACCGCTGGAGGCCACAATCCCAGCTACATGAGTTCCATGTCCAAGACCGTCTTGACTGCCACTGAAAGCGGACCACGAGTGAGATACATTTGTGTGTGCAAATCCTTGGTGCGAGATGTCGACTCCGCTATCAACGATGAACACATCCATGCCATTTCCAGAGGTCAAGTCTGACACGGTAGTATTGTTATCAAGCGGTAGAAACAATTGGTCGACACGATCTAATCCCCAATTGTAAAGTGTTGATGTTGATTGAACATCTGTTACGTATTCAGCATCCTGAACAGAAGACGCCCGCATAATATGCTTGATGGCATTCTGTTTCTCAGTTCTTACTACAACTACGAATGAATCCCCAGCGGCGTATGAACCAACAATCATGTTGCCGATTTTGGATTGTTTGTCGTTGCGACCATTGTTAACCTTGTTATGCTTGAACAGTGAGTTGACTTCGGCTTCAAATTCCGCTCTGGTCGCTCCCTTATTCAGTTGAACCATAATTTCCCCATTGCGTTTCCCAATGCTAGAGGCTTCGTTGCGGAAAGGTTTCTCAAAAATCGGTTTTGCACTGGCACCCAGCGAACCGAGGACCAAAATACTCGCTATCAAATGGAGAACCTTCATCTCGTTTAGTTGTAACTCTAGTTATTTTTGGTCTTGAGTATGCAAGACTGATTGTCGTAGTCTTGCAGAATCGACCTTAAATACTTACATAGCCTTCGGTCTTGCACTACGAGGAAAAAACTTGCAATCATTTTGGCTGTAATTTTTCCGTGACTGAATTGCTTCTATAGCCTTTCTTGATCTCGAAAACATCTGGCTTATGCTAGAGGTTCTATATTTTGTCTTTAGCAATCTGT
>LUCW03002072.1:0-7500 GCA_001586965.3 Sphaeroforma sirkka | reverse complement strand
TACACGATACACACGGTATAGTCAGTATTGGTATTGTAAGCTGACAATAAACACCTATCATCCACTACCATATTTCCAATTTAGCTACTGTAAGCAGTACTGCTTCGTGCGTACGATAAAGTAGTATTTGCAAAATATTGAGATAATACGTACAAAGCAGAGTCTGTTTTTTGGTTGTTGTTTTTTTCCACTTCCCCATATTTATTTTTCACTTCCCCATATTTATTTTTCACTTCCCCATATTTATTTTTCACTTCCCCATATTTATTTTTCACGACGGATCTTTGATTCAAATTTTCGTCTCCGAAACGTAAATCTCGATGACCAGTAGGTCATCAGCGTAAAACTGAATGCCACTTTCAAAAAACCCACAGACCCCACCAAACGGACTTGAAATTTGGATTTTCAATCAAAAAAAAAATCCAGTAGGGAGTCTGGGGACCCACACTCCCACAGTCCCACATCCGCGAAAAATGTCAGGCCAGCCGTTCGTCCCCAACGACTCCTTATCCAATGACCAATGGAAATTGGACATACAAAAATCGATCACAAACCTCTCTGCCCAGGTCAGTACTCTACAGGCCAATCTCAATCAAATTTTGGGACCGGTTCTAACAACCCCGAACAATGATGGGCCCATCTCCAAGGAGACTTTGACAGATGACCAATGGAAATCAACTATAAAAAACAACCAACCTTGAATCCGAACACCTTTTGACGAAAGTGGTGGGCCGCCCGATGCCGGACAAAACTCTTCATGAAATGGATGACATAACTTCGGTATGGCTCGAGTAATTTTCCCTAATCAGTATTTAAAAAATACTGGCATGCCCAACCAGTCCTCAATCGCCACCACTTTCTCTGGTATCTTCCGTCTAAATCGGTATCTCAGCCAAATCGCCGCGGAAGCTCCACCAGTTTCATCCGCCTTTGTGTTCCTAGCGACGCTGTCGCCCAGGTGAAACGACATGCAGTACTTACGTGGAAATGGAAGCTTGATAAAAACATCGACCCCCGCTCCCAACAACATCCTGACGCTTCGAAAGCAGCTTTAATCCACTATCTCCACACCAAGCGAGAGGCCCGCTGCACACATGAACGAGCGCCAAAAATTCTTGCCCGCAGTATGGATGCACTATTGAGCCCACTTGTCAACTCCACTAACGCAGACATCCTTCAATCTACCGCAGATCGTCTCCAAAAGGCGTGCCAAGCAAAACATGATGCAAACCTCTTCTCACCTAACCCGCGGATTCCGGCAAACGCTAAAGAATCAGCGCGTGCGGAACCCGGATGACTTCATATACCAACGGCCTCTCCGACACAATCTTGCGACACGATGGATAGCAATACGCAGCCTTAGCTTTCCACGACAGTGTAAACTTCGATGGAAATTATTAGGTTTCAAATTATATTAAACTAAAATACAATTTAGTCAGATAGGATTTAGCAGTGGTAGCTTGTGTAAGAATCGATCGGGACTGCCTCTTGTTAAGAGCCTAAATATCCTCGATCACACAGGGCGTACCTCTAGCTGTTCTTTATTGAATAATTTTCACTAGAAGTACTAAGTGTTCATGACCACTTGCCTAATTTGTAAATAGACATAATAACGTAAGTCACGTTAATACATTAGCTGATATAAATAAAGTTCCATCTGAAGAAAAGTTAAAAAAAGAAAGAGACTTATTGGATTTTGGAGATTGGCGGGAGGGCCAAAATCTATAAGTAGTAGTTCGGAGATTATAAAATTTAGTTTATAATATCCTACATCTACTAATGTCTCAAATAGGTGCAAGTAGATGAGTCATACCAAATATTCAGGCTATTGGAGCCATCAAAGTGAATTTAGAACACTTTGGAAATATTGGAAAAAGAGTTTGTACTAAATTATTTAAAATACAAATAAAAACCTATGTATTATCTCAATTGATCTTGATATTTTAGACTGACCGGAGGCCGTATTTCTACAACAGACTCTTCGACGACAGGCAATGATATAGAAATGGCTGACATCATTAAATAAGAGAGCCTAGTAGTATTGACCGAAGATGAACAATGTTAGGATCAATGAGGATGACGCTCTTCAATCCGCAAGGACTCAACATGGACAATGCAGCACATATAGATAAGTGTTTGAACGTTATATCGATTTTAAGTCAGGTTGATGCTATGTGTGTGGTTGAAACCTGGCATAACACCACATTTCTTAATCATATACGCTCGAACACATGCTATCATATACTACATCATACTACACGGCATAATATCTTACACCCTTCACATTGTAGTATTGGTATCTTTTCCAAACACCATCCATCATTTTTTCAGTTTGTATACTCTTCAACGTACGTGGTGTTCTTTGTGTGCTTTGGCGTTCATATGGCCGTGTTCTACTTTCCACTCAAATCACCTACTGAAGAAGACGTCAGGCAATACATGAATCCCCCCGAGATTGGCGTTTTCTAACCAGATGTCGTGTGGGGAGATTTCAACTTCAAAGCCCGGAAGTATGGCCACACATCTACAAATCACGGACTACGTATAGAAACGATTGAGACTGCTCTGTGTAATACGTGGCACTTGGACTACCTCTATGCTGGCGACTCAAATGATACAGAACATGCGTATCATTGACCTACCACCCCCGCCTTCCTCCGAACTTATAAGCTGACGGACTACGGTATCTGTGGTGACCACACCTTTGGACTCGACCTCCAGATACTTTCCACGAATCAAATCCATCGGCCCCGACAAATGCCAGCAATGCCGCCGCCTCCGAACCAACGCCTCCCCTCCCATGGATATAACCGATATCGCCATCGACCTGTAGAAATACGGCCTCCGGTCAGTCTAAAATATCAAGATCAATTGAGATAATACATTGGTTTTTATTTGTATTTTAAATAATTAGTACAAGCTCTTTTTCCAATATTTCCAAAGTGTTCTAAATTCACTTTGATGGCTCCAATAGCCTGAGTATTTGGTATGACTCATCTACTTGGACCTATTTGAGACATTAGTAGATGTAGGATATTATAAACTAAATTTTATAATCTCCGAACTACTACTTATTGATTTTGGTCCTCCCGCCAATCTCCAAAATCCAATAAGTCTTTTTTTTTTTTTTTAACTTTTCTTCAGATGGAACTTTATTTATATCAGCTAATGTATTAACGTGACTTACGTTATTATGTCTATTTTTACAAATTAGGCAAGTGGTCATGAACATTTAGTACTTCTAGTGAAAATTATTCAATAAAGAACAGCTAGAGGTACGCCCTGTGTGATCGAGGATATTTAGGCTCTTAACAAGAGGCAGTCCCGATCATTCTTACACAAGCTACCACTGCTAAATCCTAACTGACTAAATTGTATTTTAGTTTAATATAGTTTGAAACCTAGTAATTTCCATCGAAGTTTACATATTTTTCAGTTATATAGTAGTTACAGTAGTGTACTGCTTCTAGACTGTCTGACATCAATTTACTATCCAGCAATTACTATGGCTAAGGGTACTTCTAAAGGCAAGGGAGCCGCTAGCTCTAAGCCTGCTAAGCCTGCCGAGGTTCCTGAGGTCCCTGTGGAAACACCTAGCCTGTCTGGAGTTGAGCCTGCCGAGGATACTGTTGGGGAAGCAAATTCTGAGGTTGGTACAGAGGATTATTCTGAGGATGACTCGTCGGATCCTAAAGCCTTGGAAGAAGAGGTATCTACTACCGCGGAAAGGCTCGCCAGCGTCCGTGTATCACCTAGGAGTGAAGCTCAGGACCCCAGCTTGCCCCCCCCCGACCACGTGCCGTCAAATATTGGGGATAAACGTCGAAAGGCTGGAAAATTCGTGGATACGAATGTCGGGGCATTATAACTCCACATCTAAAGGACACTCCAGCACAAATCCGGCGTGAAAAGGAAGTATTGGACCTGTCCGAAAATTTCGGTTTCGCCATCGATGGAGAAGCCATTCCATTCAGCTCAAATCTTGGGGCCGAAGCTGAGGACGCCATAACTCGACAACGAGTGGCTGGATCCTCTCAATCTCAACGCCAATTGAACCGCACTGAAGCGCTCTTGAAGGAGCTAGCGGCAGCAGCAGTTGTGGACCCCTCTATCGTGTCCCACTTGGCTGATATTCTTCCTATACCGAAGAAGAAGAAAAAATTTCGGGCCGGGTTTCAAACCCGAGACCTACTGGTTTACCAGCCAGTATGTTTACCACTAAGCCAGTTACCACTGGCGAGAGAGATAATATTTCAAAATTTAATCTCTATAGCTCTGATGCTACCATCGACCATCCTCTTGACAAACCTAACCCTGTCAGAGGATATGATCGTATGGAACTCGATGAGGCTTACCATCCTCGTAATATCGACCCTCATTTGCCAACTAACCCTGGTAATCACGATTTTGGCAATCGCTACACCAGTACCTCGTTAGAGAGTTCCCGCTCTAATCCTGAGGATGAGGAAGTGAGAACCAGACATACTCGTCTCAGGCTATTACGCTCTGGTATGCAAGTCCTTGAGGACCGTCTATTGAATGACTCTGACCTTGACGATAGGAAAGCGGATAACATTCGCTATCTAATCGATAACAAGAGAGAAAGGAAATAGACACCATCTTGGCACTAGCAGCCCGTAGCACTGAGCATGAGCCTCGTGAACACTTAGAACCAAGCTTTATAAAGCAGCTAGGTAACGCGCAGGCTGAGGTCGATTTCTCTACTAATGAGAGTACAGTGGAGACACTGAAGGCCTTCGACCAACTTAAGGAGTCTGCCAGCCTTAGGGATAAGCAGATGATGAATGCCTTTATTCATTTCTGTGAGCCAGGTGAATGGCGAACTATCTTGAAGGTTCATGAGCCCAACTGGAAAGCCCTACCCCTGGCACCAGTTGCGTGATAATATACTTAACACCTTTTTTTGAAGATGCACGTGACCGTGAACTTCTAGAGTCTCGCAAGTTCTTTGCGAACGATACCACTATTCGAGGTGCTCTAGCTCATATGACACATATGAATACACGGATGGGTGGTCGTACCTATACTGGCGAATATTTATTAATTTGTCAGATGATGGAGACTCTGGGAGCTAACCTCTTTAAGAAAGTCAATGATGACATCATCGCCTATGGTGATTTGCGATCTATGCCTTGGTCTGTCTTTGAGAAGATAGTACACAAGCATACCAATTCCTCTACTAGAGTATTTAGTACCACGAGCTACACCCAGCCCACTAAGCGAAACGCAGTAGAGACTAATACTGCGCGTAGTACTAAGAAACCCTCGCACTACTACTGGAGGGGTACTGGCTCTACTTCTACCGAACCGAAAGGTGATAAGAAGGTGAGAGCGCCTTGCAAGAAGTGTGGTTACAACCTCACAAAACGTAATGGCAAGTGGAATGGTAGACACGACCCTGTTAAGTGTGCACCAGGCAAGCCAGATTTTGGACACTATATGAAAGAGTGTGCTACTTGCAAGGGTACTAACGGTTGGCACAAAGAGGATTGCAAGGACTTACCAGACGTCCAAGTTAAGCACTGACAGTACCATATGTGCGCACTAGAGCAAGCAAAAATGATTATGAGAAAATGTTCAATAAAATCTATACCAAAGGAGATGAACGTATCTTTCAAACAGTTTTCGTAAATGGAGAAAAAGTTATGGCACTATTTGATCCAGGGCTGAAGTCTCTGCTATCTCATGCCGAGTAGCCTACGCTACAGATATGGCTGTCCATAACGAAACAACTGATTTAATCTTGGGAAATGGCAAAGTTACTACTTGCGAACAAGCCATTGACTATGCACACATAATGCTGTCAGATAGAAGAGAAGTGAAGACTCACCCAATCGTTACTGACATGTCTCAGAAATACGATTTAATTATAGGTATGACTGATCTTCTCAGTTTAGGTATAACACTCACTCACTGGTCTGCCTAATGGGCTAGACCCGAATAAAGATCAGTCAGATGATAATATGTTAAAGATACCTAAACCTCCGGAAGGTGAAGCAAAGGATATGATTCCGCACTTCACCGATATAATTATGGACTTAATTATACAAAACAGGAAGATTGCAATAACTGACTGGTGTATGTTTAAGTTCTCTAATGGGTACGTTAGACTTGACTTAACAAACGTCGACTTCTCTAAGTTAAAGTGTCCTTCACATAACTACGTGAGTTGGAGACACAAAGACGTTGTCAAAACCCAAATCGAAGATTGGTTAAAACAGGGTCTAATTGAAATCAATTATGATGCAACCCCAGTTAACTTAGCTCTCTTAGCGGTCGATCAATATAAATCTGATGGAACGTTTAGTAAAACAAGAGTAGTACTAGACCTGTCGCCAATCAACAAACTAATTCCGCAACATAGTTTTCCTTACCTAAGATAAGCGAGATACTACGCAAAATGGAGGGTGCGACTATCTTTTCCAAGATAGACTTAAAAGCTGCATTCCATCAACTACAGATATATGAGCCTCATAGGAAATACTTTTCCTTTACTTGGCAAGGTAAGAAGTACCAGTTTAAAGGTGCACCTGAAGGCTTACACATGTTACCTTCTTTCTTCCAACAAGTTATGATGGAACTATTTGCGGACCTGTCGTATAACGTATCAGTCTATTTAGATGATATAGTTATCTTTACAAAGACAGCACGTGAACATGCTAAACTCGTTAAAGAAGTCTTAAAGCGACTTAATCATGCTAAACTTAAGATTAACGAAGACAAGTGTTCTTTTGCTAAAGATAATATACACTTACTTGGCTACAAAGTATCTGCAGCAGGGGTAGAAATTGATCCTGGCAAGAAACAGTTTCTGTTGGATTTATCAACACCAATTACTGGAAGAGATGTGAACTCTGTGTGTGGGTTTGTTAACTTCTTCGATTCTCGATTCGGTACCGCATCTTTCTCATTACTTAAAGCCTTTCAGTCACCTACGGCTGCACAAAGGACCTTGGGAAAGCTTTGACTAAAGAATGTGCGAGCGGTAGGTGGAGTGCTTTACCAAACGATAAATGGTAAACCGCGCTACATACAATTCTTTAGCAAGAGTTATAATAAGAGTCAACGGAATTACCCTACCGTTAAACAAGAGCTCCTTGCTATAGTTACTGCGCTAAGACAGTTTAAAGACTACCTTTATGGAAGTTACTTTACTGTCGCCTGTGATCAAAAGTCTTTAACATACTTAAAAGATATGAACCCTGATTCACAGTTGGTGAGCCGCTGGCATGACATTATTGCCAAGTTCGCTTTTAATATAACACACATTCCAGGAATACATAACCATCTTCCTGACATGCTCTCTCGACTTGTGCCCGACTACCAGAAAACAGTCAAAGAGTTATTAGCAACCGATTGATGCTAAATAAGAAATGGTTTAACCTCGCTCAATCACGATGGGGTCCATTTACTGTTGATATGTTCGCCGCAGAACATAACAAACAGGTTTCTGAATATAGGTCGTTGACTCATCCTAAA
>LUCW03002071.1:0-12251 GCA_001586965.3 Sphaeroforma sirkka | reverse complement strand
ATTTGATTTTCAATCAAAAAAATCCAGTAGGAGTCTAGACCCACAGTCCCACAGTCCCACAGTCCATCGCGAAAATGTCGTGTCAGCTGTTCGTAACCAACGACTCTGGATCCAATGACCAATGGAAATGGATACAAACAAAAATCGATCACAAACCTCTCTGCCCAGGCCAGTACTCTACAGGCCAATCTCACCCCAACCCTTGTGACCGGCTCTAAATAAAGACACACCTCCGACACTTCCGATTTTGGCTCCCACAAGCATGCCTGCTCCTGCTCTGGGCAGACCGCGGCAACAGGCGCCTGCTAATAGCAACAGTGAGCCTCCCTAACCTACCGCTCAAAAGTGGACCAACCTGCAAAACCGAGCCCAAAACGCCCGACTCCACCCAAAACTCTCAGTCCCAAACTGCAGCCGCCAGACACACCGGAACACCTTTAACGAGAGTGGTGGGCCGCCCTGATGCCGGACTTAACTCTTCATGTAATGGATGACCGCGGTAACCTTCACGCAGTATGAGCTCTTCTTCCGAGCAATTTTGGACAAACCTAACGGCAGAGCCCCCCATCCCAATGGTGTTTGAAAACTACTGCATGCTCCAACGGTCCTCAATCAAGCACCACTTTTGACTCTGGTATCTTCACATGTCTAAATCGGTATCTCAGTACTTTTCCCCTAAATCGCATCCCAATCAGTATTTGAAAGCTCATGCCCACCAGTTTTCCCATCCGCCACTTTGTGTTCCTAGCGTACACTGCTATCTCTAGCCAAATCGCCGCGGAACGACATGCAGTACGCCTTACGTGGAAATGGCAGCTTGATGAAAACATCGACCCCGCTCCCAGTCAACATCCTGACGCTACGAAAACAGCTTTAATCCACTATCTCCGCACCAAGCGGGAGGCCCGCTGCACACATGAACGAAGCGCCAAAGTTTTGCCACCAGCATGGATGCATATTGAGCCTAATTTGTCAACTCCACTCAACACAGACATCCTTCAATCTACCGCGGATCGTCTCCAGAAGGCTTGCCAAGCAAAGCATGATGCAAACCTCTTCTCACTACCAAACCCGCGAATCCAGCAAACGCTAAAGAATCAGCGCGTGCGAAACCCAGACGACTTCATAAACCAACGGTCTCCCGACACAATCATCCGACACGATGGATAAGCAATACGCAGCCTCAGCTTTCCACGACAGACTCTTCGACGACAGGCAAATGAAATATAGAAAATGGCTGACACGTTAAAGAAAAAAGAAGAGGTAGCTTGTGTAGTATTGATCGATGATGACGCTCTTGACCCCACAACGACCTTAAATATATCTCGACACTGGGGCGTACCTCTGGGACTTTGAACGTTGAATAATTTTTCACTCAGGTATATGTGTTTCATGAAACACGGTATAATTTGTGTAAATAGACATAATATACGTAAGTCACGTTAACACAGTAGCTGATATAAATAACATTCCATCTGAGAAGACAAGTGAAAAAGAAAGAGATCTTACACATTTTGGAGATTGGCGGGAGGACCAAAATATATAAGTAGTAGTCGAGCAATTATGAATTTGGTATATTTTTCTATACACCATCCATACTAATGTTTCAATTGGTGTGCAGACTCTTCACCGTAATTGAAGTTGTCGTGTGTGGCTGTCAAAAGTGAATTTAAAACACTTTGGAAAATATTGGAAAAAAGAGTTTGTACTAAATTATTTAAAATACAAAATAAAACCTATGTAGTATCATTGATCTTGATAATTTGAATGACCGGAACGTATTTCTACAACAGACTCTTCGACACGACGAACGTATTATGAACTATGGCTGACATCAAGAACAAGAATACACAAACAAAAGGAACATTGGCACGAACCTACTATAATGACCTCTCAGGTTAAAGTCTTTGTGGACATAAACCGGACAAATTCAGCCAACATCATCAGGATCCATACAACTCTGCTTCATCAATCACAGACGATTTTCTGGATGTATGTCAAAGAGCATCGATCGTGCGATTTGAAAGTCATAACCATTTTATGAGCGTATGGTACACACCTTTGATGAACGGCACATCTTAAGTGTCATCGCCGGGTTCAGTGCAAATAAATGGATCGAAAAAAGAGGGCTCGCGGGGTTTACGGCAAAACATAACGGAGGGGCGCAGCTGCTTGCGTATTTGACATACTGCTCGAGGTACATACACAGCATACCACAATACCATGGCAAGTTTGAAGACTCTATAAAGTACACTGGTTTCTAAGGAATGCTTTGCGTTCTGAAGTATCACGATCTGCTGGCTACTATGTGGGCTGAATCCACTGATTCAAACTACCAACATATACAATGCTATACACCAACGAGAAGAGCTCATCCCGCATACGAGAAGTTTACAGGATACGCATTTCCGATAGAATATGTTCAAAACATTCGGGTGTCGCATCGCATACAAGAACCGTGATCCAGACGGCAAACTCAACGACAAAGCACTGGATGGCATTCTTCTTACGCAACCCTTGGACTAACTCTTGACTCGTACCGTATGGACTACCTCTGACCAAGCGTATAATACAAAGCCGAGACGTCTATATTCTCGAAGATAATTCTTTGTCCGGGAAGACAACAAATGTACAACCGCTATCGCACCGCCTGACACTACGAGCAGTAGTTACGTTCCTCAAATCGAAAATGGCGATTTTAAAACGAACGCAAGGGACAACATCGACAAAGGAAGATATGCTTAGCTAACAAGCCCAGCCAACTGTGACACGCACAAGTCAAGCAAACCCAGAACAACTACAGATAACTTCATTGTCAACATAATGTAGAAATACGGCCTCCGGTCAGTCTAAAAATATCAGAGATCAATTGAGATAATACATTGGTTTTATTTGTATTTTTTAAAATAATTTAGTACAAGCTCTTTTTTCAATATTTCCAAAGTGTTCTAAATTCACTTTGATGGCTCCAATAACCTGAGTATTTGGTATGAAACTCATCTACTTGGACCTATTTGAGACATTGTTAGTAGATGTAGGATATTATAAACTAAAATTTTACTAATCTCCGAACTACTACTTATAGATTTTGGAGATCCTCCGCCAATCTCCCAAAATCCAATAAGTCTTTTTTCTTTTTTAACTTTTCTCTTCAGATGGAACTTTATTTATATCAGCTAATGTATTAACGTGACTTACGTTATTATGTCTATTTACAAATTAAGCAAGTGGTCATGAACATTTAGTACTCTAGTGAAAACTATTCAATAAAGAACAGCTAGAGGTACGCCCTGTGTGATCGAGATATTTAGGCTCTTAACAAGAGGCAGTCCTGATCATTCTTACACAAGCTACCACTGCTAAATCCTAACTGACTAAACGTTAATATTTTAGTTTAATATAGTTTGAAACCTAGTAATTTCCATCGAAGTTTACATATTTTTCAGTTATTTAGTAGTTTTAGTAGTGTGTACTGCTTCTAGACTGTCTGACATCGATTTACTATCCAGCAAATACTATGGCACAGTGGGTACTTACAAAGGCAAGGGAGCCATAGCTCTAAGCCTGCTAAGCCTGCCGAGGTTCCTGAGGGTCCCTGTGGAAACACCTAGCCTGTCTGGAGTTGAGCCTGCCGAGGATACTGTTGGGGAAGCAAATTCTGAGGTTGGTACAGAGTTATTCTGAGGATGACTCATTCGGATCCTAAAGCCTTGGAAGAAGAGGTATCTACTACCTGGAAAGGCTCGCCAGCGTCCGTGTATCACCTAGATAGTGACTCCAGGACCCCAGCTTGCCCCCCTGACCACGTGCCGTCAAATGATTGGGGATAAACGTCGAAAGGCTGGAAAATTCGTGGATACGAATGTCGGGGGCATTAGAACTCCATCTAAAGGACACTCCAGCACAAATCCGGCGTGAAAAGGAAGTATTGGACCTGTCCGAAATGCTTTCGGTTTCGCCATCGATGGAGAAGCCATTCCATTCAGCTCAAATCTTGGGGCCCGAAGCTGCTGGACGCCATAACTCGACAACAGTTGGTTGGATCCTCTCAAATCTCAACGCCCATTTGAACTGCACTGAAGCGCTCTTGAAGGAACTGCGGCAGCAAGCAGTTGTGGATCCCTCTATCGTGTCCCACTTGGCTGATATTCTTCCTATACCGAAGAAGAAAAAAAAATCAGGCCGGGTTTCGAACGAGACCTACTGGTTTACTCAGCCAGCCAGTTACCACTGGCGAGAGATAATATTTCAAAATTTAATCTCTATAGCTCTGATGCTACCATCGACCATCCTCTTGACAAACCTAACCCTGTCAGAGGATATGATCGTATGGAACTCGATGAGGCTTACCATCCTCGTAATATCGACCCTCATTTGCCAACTAACCCCTGGTAATCACGATTTTGGCAATCGCTACACAGTACCTCGTTAGAGAGTTCCCGCTCTAATCCTGAGGATGAGGAAGTGAGAACCAGACATACTCATCTCAGGCTATTACGCTCTGGTATGCAAGTCCTTGAGGGACCGTCTATTGAATGACTCTGACCTTGACGATAGGAAAGCGGATAACATTCGCTATCTAATCGATAACAAGAGAAAGGAAATAGACACCACCATCTTGGCACTAACTGGCCCGTAGCACTGAGCATGAGCCTCGTGAACACTTAGAACCAAGCTTTATAAAGCAGCTAGGTAACGCGCAGGCTGAGGTCGATTTCTCTACTAATGAGAGTACAGTGGAGACACTGAAGGCCTTCGACCAACTTAAGGAGTCTGCCAGCCTTAGGGATAAGCAGATGATGAATGCCTTTATTCATTTCTGTGAGCCAGGTGAATGGCCGAACCCGGTCTTGAAAAGAGCTCATGAGCCCAACTGGAAAACCCTACCCTGGCACCAGTTGCGTGATAATATACTTAACACCTTTTTTTTATGAAGATGCGTGACCGTGAACCTCTAGAGTCTCACAAGTTCTTTGCGAACGATACCACTATTCGAGGTGCTCTAGCTCATATGACACATATGAATACTCGGATGGAGTGGTCATTACCTATACTGGCGAATATTTATTAATTTGTCAGATGATGGAGACTCTGGGAGCTAACCTTTTTAAGAAAGTCAATGATGACATCATCGCCTATGGTGGATTTGCGATCTATGCCTTGGTCTGTCTTTGAGGAAAGATAGTACACAAAGCATACCAATTCCTCTACTAGAGTACTTAGTACCACGAAGGCTACACCCAGCCCACTAAGCGAAACGCGGTAGAGACTAATACTGCGCGTAGTACTAAGAAACCTCCGCACTACTACTGGAGGGAGTACTGGCTCTACTTCTACCGAACCGAAAGGTGATAAGAAGGTGAGAGCATTTTGGAAAAGAAGTGTGGTTACAACCTCACAAAACGTAATGGCAAGTGGAATGGTAGACACGACCCTGTTAAAGTTTGCACCAGGCAAGCCAGATTTTGGACACTACTATGAAAGAGTGTGCTACTTGCAAGGAAGTACTAACGGTTGGCACAAAAGAGGATACAAGGACTTACCAGACGTCCAAGTTAAGCACTGACAGTACCATATGTGCACTAGAGCAAGATTATGAGAAAATGTTCAATAAAATCTATACCAAAGGAGATGAACGTATCTTTCAAACAGTTTTCGTAAATGGAGAAAAAAGTTATGGCACTATTTGATCAGGGGCTGGGGTCTCTGCTATCTCATGCCGAGTAGCCTACGCTACAGATATGGCTATCCATAACAGAAACAACTGATTTAATCTTGGGAAATGGCAAAGTTACTACTTGCGAACAAGCCATTGACTATATACACATAATGCTGTCAGATAGAAGAGAGTGAAGACTCACCTAATCGTTACTGACATGTCTCAGAAATACGATTTAATTATAGGTATGACTGATCTTCTCAGTTTAGGTATAACACTCACTGGTCTGCCTAATGGGCTGGACCCGAATAAAGATCAGTCAGATGATAATATGTTAAAGATACCTAAACCTCCGGAAGGTGAAGCAAGGATATGATTCCGCACTTCTCACCGATATAATTATGAAGTTAATTATACAAAACAGGAAGATTGCAATAACTGACTGGTGTATGTTTAAGTTCTCTAATGGGTACGTTAGACTTGACTTAACAAACGTCGACTTCTCTAAGTTAAAGTGTCCATCACATAACTACGTGAGTTGGGAGACACAAAGACGTTGTCAAAACCCAAATCGAAGATTGGTTAAAACAGGGCCTAATTGAAATCAATTATGATGCAACCCCAGTTAACTTAGCTCTCTTAGCGGTCGATCAATATAAATCTGATGGAACGTTTAGTAAAACAAGAGTAGTACTAGACCTGTCGCCAATCAACAAACTAATTCCGCAACATAGTTTTCCCCTTACCTAAGATAAGCAGAGATACTACGCAAAATGGAGGAATTGCGACTATCTTTTTCCAAGATAGACTTAAAAGCTGCATTCCATCAACTACAGATATATGAGCCTCATAGGAAATACTTTTCCTTTACTTGGCAAGGTAAGAAATTACTAGTTTAAGGTGCACCCTGAAGGCTTACACATGTTACCTTCTTTCTTCCAACAAGTTATGATGGAACTATTTGCGGACCTGTCGTATAACGTATCAGTCTATTTAGATGATATAGTTATCTTTACAAAAGACAACACATGAACATGCTAAACTCGTTAAAGAAGTCTTAAAAGCGACTTAATCATGCTAAACTTAAAGATTAACGAAGACAAGTGTTCTTTTGCTAAAGATACTATACACTTACTTGGCTACAAAGTATCTGCAGCAGGGGTAGAAATTGATCTGACAAGAAACAGTTTTTGTTGGATTTATCAACACCAATTACTGGAAGAGATGTGAACTCTGTGTGGGGTTTGTTAACTTCTTCTCGGATTCGGTACCGCATCTTTCTCATTACTTAAAAAACCCTTTCAGTCACCTACGGCTGCACAAAGGACCTTTGGGAAAGCTTTGGACTAAAGAATGTGATGATGCATTTAAACTAGTCAAAAGTAAAGTAATGGACGCACCCATCATGCAGTACCCTGTGGATGGTGTCCCATTCCAAGTAGCAACCGACGCTTCAGATCGAGCGGTAGGTGGAGTGCTTTACCAAACGATAAATGGTAAACCGCGCTACATACAATTCTTTAGCAAGAGTTATAATAAGAGTCAACGGAATTACCCTACCGTTAAACAAGAGCTCCTTGCTATAGTTACTGCGCTAAGACAGTTTAAAGACTACCTTTATGGAAGTTACTTTACTGTCGCCTGTGATCAAAAGTCTTTAACATACTTAAAGATATGAACCTGATTCACAGTTGGTGAGCCGCTGGCATGACATTATTGCCAAGTTCGCTTTTAATATAACACACATTCCAGGAATACATAACCATCTTCCTGACATGCTCTCTCGACTTGTGCCCGACTACCAGAAAACAGTCAAAGAGTTATTAGCAACCGATTGGATGCTAAATAAGAAATGGTTTAACCTCGCTCAATCACGATGGGGGTCCATTTACTGTTGATATGTTCGCCGCAGAACATAACAAACAGGTTTTCTGAATATGGGTCGTTGACTCATCCTAAAAGGTGATGCATTTTCAGCTTGACTTATCAAAGCATAATGCGTTGACTAACCCACCTTGTCAACTTATCGCACAGTTGTTAAATTATGTTAATATTACTAAATCTACCATTACGCTGTATGTTGTCCCTTACGTAACTCCGACCCATGGATACGTGATTTAATTAATATGATTCAAGACGAACCTATTTATGTCGACCGTGAAACCGACACGTTCTTGTATCAGGGATCCTATTCTATTAAGAGAGACGCCTTGGAAACACACCATTGTTTGTCGCATCGGTCCTGCAGGTACCACTAAAGGTGGAAACCCTCAACCGAATTCTTAGCTAAACTAGAGGAGTCTAAAGAGTTTGAACAAAGCTCAAGACTCGTACAACACATGCACCCAACAAGATTGCAGTCGAGGTAATGCCGATTGAAACGGCATTAGATCGTAAAACATGGAACTAGCTAAGGCCATGGATCAAAGACTCAAAACTCTAAGAAAGAACCTGAAGCTCGCACTCACGCTACTTAAAAGCGCTGCTTAAGAACAGCCAGGAGTTGCAGAAACAACTGAAGAAAGATACTTCAACAATCCAATGTTGTCAATTATGTATCTCAGGACTCTCACCCCTCCTGATACTGAGGTTGCCCTTTCCAACAGGACTATGGTTCATCCAGCCAGCGTTACGCCCAGAATCTGACTGACTTAGAGGAGCTCGAAAGTAGAGTTAAAAAATTATACATAATTTAACGCATCGAGCATATGAGCATACTTATAAAATGGCTATTCGTGCAGGGCTTGATCACCCCAGCGCTGAAAGAAACCATACGTGAAGTATACCGACGCTGTACTGATTGTGAAAAGAACCAGATCAAGCGATACGGTTGGGCACCCCTAAAAGTGTGACAGAAGACCAACCGATGCGCCGAGTCATAGTCGATTTGGTTAAACTCCCGCGATCCAAGCATACTGACGATGTATATATCTGTCATTTCTTATGTGTGGCTTCGGGCTATAACTTGCTTTTATGCAATACCGAACAAACGTCCACAAACAGTGGCAGAATTATGCTATCACGTCTTTAATGACTTCGGTTTCCCCCAGTACTATGTTCTGATAACGGTAGTGAGTTTTGTACCGAACGTAATGGAGCACTTATACTCGTATCAGGCATGACCTATAGGCGTGGTGTTCCTTACAAACCTCAAACGCAGGGTGCAAATGAGACACGTCTTAGAGAACTTAAGAAATACTTTATGTACCACACTGAACGACGTTGAGGATATGTGGCCTTATCATTTGAAATGGGTTCAGACTCAAACTGAATAACTGCATGAACCTCCTCAAGCTGGAACCTCCCGTTTCACTCTATATTCTTTGGCCGCTATAGTGAATTACAAGCAACGTTTGATAAAACTGCGCCCGAGAACACGCTACCCAGTGGCTACAAAAGATCGAGCATATGCGGAACGTTGTTTACCCTGTTTACTCGAGCACAAGAATCAGCGTCCCTACTTAAAGCGTATGACCGATGGAATAACTTGCAAGAACATTGTTCAGTTCAAGAGTCGGCGATTACGTTAACATTATAAATCAAAGGAAACGCCAACGTTACCGAACTCTCTTCTAAGACGATGGGACCTTTTGTTTATTTCCTACCATGATGAGAAAAGAGTGATACTTACGAAGTTGAATAACATTGATGGTACTAAGCGCCGTATCTAAGGCACTCACCGTATCCCTACCTCCAGACTCTCATTCGCTCGCTCATTTGATTCTGATATACCAGTTGTGAGTCACAAGTCAAAGATATAATTGATAAAACATCCGAAGACGGTTACACTTACACAGACCCGTTTCATGGATGGGACAGTAGCTTAGCTAACCTCCGATGCATTTCGTGAATCGCGACTTTCTTTAGTATCTTTAATAAAATAAAATGGAATAATGCGTTTACATAAGAACACACAAGATAAACGAAAAGGTTTTCCTCAGATGACTATAAACCCTGACGGATCTGAAATTCCCTATTTGCCACCTACTTCCTGCGTGACTAAACTTTCTGATCTGCTTACCAACGGTGCAGAAAATTGTTCAAACTTACTTACTAATGAAGAACAACCTTTTGGCTATTACCTTGCCAAATAATGAAGCGTAAGGCGCCTACATCGGAAGAAAATGGTTACTGGACCAAATAATAAACGACATAGAGTACAACATGAGTCTTGAACTCGTACATATAGGCACATACTTACTCGATAAGTCATGACCGAAACCATTTTTACTTTGGTTTTCGCTTTACCAACTAGATCGTAATATCTTAACGTACGTTCGTAGTTCTAAAAGCTACTGGGGAGCTATGTAGAAATACGGCCTCCGGTCAGTCTAAAATATCAAGATCAATTGAGATAATACATTGGTTTTATTTGTATTTTAAATACTTTAGTACAAGCTCTTTTTTCCAATATTTCCAAAGTGTTCTAAATTAAACGAAAAAGGTTTCCTCAGATGACTATAAACCCTGACGGATCTGAAATTCCCTATTTGCCACCACCTTCCTACGTGACTAAACTTTCTACATCTGCTTACCAACAGTGCAGAAAATTGTTCAAACTTACTTACTAATGAAGAACAACCTTTGGCTATTACATACCAAATAATAAACGTAAGGCGCCTACATCGGAAATGGTTACTGGACCAAATAATAAACGACATAGAGTACAACATGAGTCTTGAACTCGTACATATAGGCACATACTTACTCGATGAAGTCATGACCGAAACCGTTTTACTTTGGTTTTCGCTTTACCAACTGGATCGTATCTTAACGTACGTTTCAGTAGTTCTAAAAGCTACTGGGGGCTTTCAATGAAATACGTACACTCCGGTCAGGTCTAAAATATCAAAGATCAATTGAAGGATAATACATTGGTTTTATTTGTATTTTAAATAATTTAGTACCAGAAGCTCTTTTTTTCCAATATTTCCAAAGTGTTCTAAATTCACTTTGATGGCTCCAATAGCCCTGAGTATTTGGGTATGACTCATCTACTTGGACCTATTTGAGACATTAGTAGATGCAGGATATTATAAACTAAATTTTATAATCTCGAACTACTACTTATAGATTTTTTAAGTCCTCCGCCAATCTCCAAAATCCAATAAGAAGTTTTTCTTTTTTTTAACTTTTCTTCAGATGGAACTTTTATTTATATCAGCTAATGTATTAACGTGACTTACGTTATTATGTCTATTTACAAATTAGGCAAGTGGTCATGAACACTTAATTGCCTCTAGTGAAAACTATTCAATAAAGAACAGCTAGAGGTACGCCCTGTGTGATCGAGGATATTTGGGCTCTTAACAAGAGAGCGGTCTTGATCATTCTTACACAAGCTACCACTGCTAAATCCTAACTGACTAAATTGTATTTTAGTTTAATATCGTTTGAAACCTAGTAATTTCCATCGAAGTTTACAATAACAACCTATACTGAGCGAAGTACATACCGAGAGTCGGAGGGCTTCTGCAGCGACAACTAAAACACAGCATGTTCTCGTACCAACCATAGCAAGAAGAACGGCAGAAGGGTCGCCAAGTCTCTCTGGAAACTGCGGGACCTCGAGATAGATGATAATAATTTCGACTGACGTGTCACGATAGCCGCCGTAAGAGACGAACTCCTAGCAATACGCACACTGTCAATTCAGCAGCTGCAGCAATGGAACCGAAAACATACAAAGGTATATATGAGATGCCAAACGCAATCGATTGGGAGGAATCAGCACGTTCGGAGATGGGGATCCTGGTGATACAGCGCAAAGGCATTCACTCTGGTTGAGAACAAACCGCGAGAGAAATCACATTATTCCCCGCTCGATGGGTCTTCAAGGCAAAAAACGGATGACTCAGGACAAGTCACAATGCGACTCAAATCACATCTGAACGTAGCAGCATTCAATGCAAAACAGGGGAGTTGACGATGAAAGCTATATACCCCAATAGTAATGAGGAAACACTCAGAATCCTGTCCCCAGCTCTAATGGCCCACACTTTGCAGAATGGACACATTCGACAATGCCGTACACCTCGGTCTACCTCACTCAAAAGAACTGGATATGCCTAGCTACATGCAGAGTGCACCGCAAGGACACGATCTCATCAACATCTATTGGACCCTTCTCCAGAGAAACCTATACGAAAGGCACAAGCAAGGAGACACAAAGGTTGTATGTCAGGTCGACCGTTGCGTATACGTCCTGAAACTGGCGGACACCCTTCTCCCGATTTAAAGCCTATCCATCGATTTGCTATACAGCTGTTATAAACCGGCACAATCGGATGGGCACTGTTCATCAACAAACACACCGTGGACCTTGGTTCATTATTGTACACATGAATGACAAAATTGCAGCATGGATTCAAGACCGATGGACAAAACTGGCTGACGCAATGAAAGGCAGATATGATTTCATTGCTAAGCGTAATTTGTCATGATAAAATGTATCTTAAAGTATGGTGCATTCGTATGAATTTATTTATGATCTCGTCCTCAGTTATTTACTGATGGTGTTTGTATGATGTTCAACCGCCGTTGGCCAGGGTAAAACTCATATGATCGGTATGAGAAACCTTATTCAGAACAC
>LUCW03002070.1:0-30087 GCA_001586965.3 Sphaeroforma sirkka | reverse complement strand
GTGCCTGTGTGTCTGTGTGTCTGTGTTATGAAACTATGTGTAAAGATATCATGTATATTTTTATATATATATTTATACGATAATAGGCATACCAGCAGGCAGTAAACAAAAGCACATACATATATATATATATATATTATAAAACTATGTATAGATGTTAACGTGTGAATAATATATATATATATATATATATATATCTTGATATGAACATACACTCGTGGTACACCTACTGGTAATGTCGAGGTGACATATCGTGCACTACACATGTTTAGGGCTTGTTTCTGGTAGTTTCAATACGATCAACCACATGCAGCATATGGAGAGTTATTGTGGCAAGCTGTATAATACTTCATACTTCTCGCCCCTCCCTATTGGACTATATAAAGCGCTGCGTATAGATGTTGCTTAATACCATGCGCGGATATATATACGCCAGTGACTGAAAAGCAACAATGCCTGAATTGTGCTATGCCCTCGAATTTACTTAAGTTTAAATGCATATAGAGCATTCTATATACATGGTCTATGTGAGATTTGTATTCCGTTTCTGTTGCATCACCTAGTACTACCGTGGTTTTAACGGGGCCCAATAACGTCAGTTGTGGGAAGGTGAGAGGTGAGGCATGTCATCTCCTACGCATGCCTGTCATATGTACGCACTTGACTGTATTGGCCCTGTACGCCTACCACCCTCGTGTAGTGCACTTGCCTTTGCATGTCTAACTACGCTTCGGTTGCGCACGCGTTCGTACGACTGGGATTCGCTCACAGCCATACGGGACTTTCTGGTGGGCACGATTGCCAGTCTCACGGGTTCGCCTGAAAGTTATGCCAAGCAACGGATGATTGTGGCGAAACTGAACGTCACGCTCGTGGAGATTCTAAAATAGAATGGCCCACAGAATGGCCCACATTCATACCTGATTTGGTGGAGGCAAGCAAGACCAGCGAGACTGTGTGCCAGAACAACATGTGCATACTGCAGCTTCTGAGGTGTGTACTTTGCTTTTCGGTGTGTGGTATCTTAATTTTATTGTGCAATATGGTTTAGAGAACTCGTGTTTGTGGTCTTTTTTTGCTTTCAAAATCAACTTGGCCTCACCTGAGGTGCGTGTTTGCTTGTTTGTCTGTATTTTAGAATTTCATGGACATTAAAGTTTGGAACTTTCCTATTTGTGGCCTGTTGGGTCCAAAAAAGGTTTATCCTTTCTTAGGGGCGTATATATGTATATACTTGCTGGTGTGTTCTTTTGTTCATTCATTTTGGCGTCGAGGTTTGGAGACTTGAAATTCGAGGTCGGATTGGTCTTAATCCAATGAACCTTTCTTTAGGGCATATATATATATATATATATGTGTGTGTGTGTGTGTGTGTGTGTGTGTGTGTGTGTGTGTGTGTGTGTATGTATATATATATATTTAATATATATATATATATATATATATATATATATATATTATATATATATATATATATATATATATATATATATATATATATATATATATATATATATATATATATATATATATATATATATATATATATATATATATTATATATATATATATATATATATATATATATATATATGCATATATATATATGTATATATATATATATATATATATATATATATATATATATATATATATATATATATATATATATATATATATATATATATATAAGCATGTACATATATATATGTATGTATATATATATATATATATATATATCTTTCTTTCTGGTTCGTACTACCACGCCGTCTCAGAGACAAGTCGGACTCGCGCAGCATACTGAGCGCCACTTTGTTTCAGTCTTTTTTCTTTTTTTGGTGTAAGGTGCATATATGCTTTTGTGTGTGTTGACAGCTTTGTTGGTGTTGAGGTTTGGTGAATCTCATTGTGACGATCTTTTTTTTCTGCAAGGAAGCTTAACATGTGATTTCTGGGTAGACACCAATACATACCTATCAGTTACTACCTCTGTGTCTTGGGGCTGAGTAGATTCGGCATACTCTGACTGAGTTACCACTTTTCTCTGACTGTGTATATCTCCGCCTGGTTCAGTGGGTGTTTATCCGGTGGTCGACCCAGGTAGAGTTGGACACAGCTGAAAGAGTTAAACGTTATTGATTACTCAGATGTACCACTGCGACATGGCACAGTCAGGCAGTCTGGGCCCTATACTTACGCATATGACTAGTACACATCCGTACTACAACAGAACAGACTATCTCAATACCTACATGTACTGTACCTTATTACAAAACCCGTTGCCGTGTCTACCCATCCCTCTCTGACCCCTGAAGGGCAACTAGAGTTACACGGTTGGCCCCATTCTTCTAAGTGCGTGTATGCCCAATCTCTCGTCCAGTTTTAGTTCCGTGAGTGTAAATGTTCAGTATTACCTACCAGTGTGCGGATGCCCGTTGCTGTATCGTTCATCTCACCCTCGCACTGACTTACTGCTGTCACAGACAAATCGTCGCTGCCACTCACGCCAAGAACATGGTTGGTAGGTACTAGCTGTGTTACAATGGCAATACCAATAGTGATTGCAGATCTACTGTTATTGCTATTCCTTGTCGTGTAGTCTATTCTCGTATTATATCTCCAATTCAATGTGCATGATCCCCACACCACGTGTTCTGCCGCATACTCCATAGTTAATTATCTCTCATATCCATAAGCTCATATCTATCGTCACCCCTACACCTACAGTAAACAAGTCTTACACAATCTCTCTGCCGCATACTACATAGCTAATATTCTCTCATATCCATATGCTCACCTCTATCCTCACCTCTACACCTACAGTCAACAAGTCTCACACTATGTCTCTGCCGCATACTTCATAGTTAATAATCTCTCATATCCATAAGCTCACCTCTATCCTCGCCCCTACACCTACAGTGAACAAGTCTTCCACGATGCCTCTGCCGCATACTTCATAGTCAAAAAAAATCTCATGTCTATAAGCTCATATCTATCCTCACCCTTACACCTACAGTGAAGAAGTCTTTGACTACGCCGCTGACCAATACTCCAAGCGCCAGGCCAGGACCCTCCAGGACGCCATGCGGGACGAGTTCGGGCTCGTGTTTGACATGTGCATGTATGTGATGAGCCAATCCACACACACCGCCCTACTGCTGGCGACGCTGCAGACTCTCTCGCGATTCCTGCAGTGGGTGGATGAGGAGTACATCTACGATACAGCGCTCATACAGAAGCTGCTGACTATGGTGTGTGTGTATAAGCGGAGGTCTCTTGGTGTGTGTGTGCCTGTATTTTGTAGTCCATCTCAGGGTATTCAAGATATAGTTCAGTGTTCATTTTAAGTTATAGCGTGGCATTTCAAGTGCTTCTACGTGTTGGTATTGTAATACGATTACGACATTCATACACCAACTGCTGACCGTGATGTGTCTATATGCATCGGTCAATTGATGTTAGTGCTCGCATGCTATGCTGCTGTCCATATTTGTGTGTTCGATATATAGTATGCGTTCGGTGTATTGTATGGGATCGATATATGGTCCTATCAAGTCCTTCGAGACCCACACCGAATTTCTGAAGTGGGTCGTCAAACAGGAGTCTATCTGCTATATCACACCCATACATAAGTTGCGTACCACGGTGTGTATACATGCATCGATTACTTGATGGTTGGCACGATATCCTTGTTGCGTGCGTTGTCAGTATATCTAAGATGTGCCTCTCCTACTGCCCATTATATATATATTTATATATATATATATACATATGTATATATTTATATATATTTATATAATCTTCACAACCACTACACCACACCGGTCACATGCATGCGCATACTCATCACTCACATACCCTTCGCCTTTGTCCTAACTTAGTGCCTTCACACCAACTCCGATGCCAGCCATCGGCTCCCCGCACTCGAGTGTCTGTGTGAGATCGCCTCTCTACGGCTCCGGCACCCGCTGAGCTATCACACACAGCACCTTGGCGGCGAGGAGAGTGCGTACACACAGGCAGTGTATGAAGTACCGGCTGATGCTGTGAGGATAGCTCTGTACCTACAGTTAGTGCCACAACTGGCCCAGTATCTGCCGCACGTGAACGGGCCGGTGGGCGTGGGGGGTGGAAGAGAGGATTAGGAGAAGGGAGCTGTACGCGGATTGGTACTACCAATCACAGGTGCGCTGGTTTGTTACTAGATGCATAGTATAGAGGTATAGAATGTTGATTGCTCGCACGTACGAGCATGCAGTATAATTAGAATATGTGTATCTATAGGTATGTCAATTTTAAAGTATATATATATATATATATATATATATATATATATATATATATATATATATATATATATCTGTGTGTGTGTGTGTGTGTGTGTGTGTGTGTGTGTGTGTGTGTGTGTGTGTTGTGTTTGTGTGTGTGTGTGTATATATATATATAGTATGTATGTATGTATATATACATGCATGTCTGTTTCTGAGTGGTTCTCACTTGTGTGCAAAAAATAGTCATCGACAGTGCCAGGAACCAACCCTGAAGTCAGGGGAATGGTCTGACGCCAGATGTATTATAATACTCATTGTAGTTGTTAAGTTTGACTACCGGTTCCACTCAATCGTACGATAGCTATACACATAGCTCACACTCTGGTGTTTTCACCAATACTTCCATCAGGAAACCCAAGACTTCAGTCGAGCCATGGCGCTGTTTGTCACCGGCTACCTATCCAACAACTTGTGCCTGTATGAGCAACCCTCTCCACCCGCATCCTCCAACAACATCACACACGCCGAGACCTCTATGTCCACAGCCCACAGAAGTCAGGCAGAGAAGCACGCCCAGCTACTGGGTGGCCTAAACATGCTCACCAAACTGTGTTGGCTGCCCGACGATACCGATAGCACCACGCTGACGGTGGTGCTGGAGTTCTTTGCGCGGTTGCTAAGCGACGCGCTGCCGAACGACCGCAGTGAGTGTGGTCCCGAACAGCCCCGGCTGCAGGTCCACCGTGAGCTGTATGCAGGTGTGATAGGCGAGTTGCTGAGAGTGCTGGCCGAGTGTATACCGGTGGGCAAAGCGGGACAAACCGGGACAGCGCGGCCCGAGCTAGAAATAGACGAAGCGGTCGACTGGATCACGCACAGCTCGGCGGCTTGTATCAGGGTGCTACAGCGTATAGCGCATATGGATGCAGATAGAGACGGGGACAGGCGTACCAGTGGGTGCAGCAGTGGCGGTACGCCTACCCGGGGCTTCCTCGCCAGCACGCAGACGCATACGCTCGGCGTTGACGGGGAGATGGCCGGAGACGACGCGGAGGTGAAAGATCGCAACTTCTACATTGCGCGGGATTTGGTGGGGATGATTGCCCACGCCTATCCGGATATGGCGCAGGCTAGGTTATTGGGCCAATTGGGAGAAGTGGTATGTCAATGGATTGTGTGAGTGTGGGGGGGGGGGGGTATATCCGTTGCATATGTATGTGGCTGGTTGGCTCGGTGTTGTGCCGTTGTATAGCACGCGTATAGCTCTATGAATCGCAAGGGATTTGGTGAGGATGATTGCCTACGCCTGTCCGGGTCTATCGCATTCCATGTTGTTGAGCTACTTAGACGATGCGGTATGTATATTGTATGTATATTGGATGTATATTGTATGTGTATTGGATGTATACTGCATGAATACTGTATGTATATTGTATGTATATTGTATGTATATTGGATGTATATTGTATGTATGTTGTATGATTGTATGTATTTTGTATGTATATTGTACGTATACCGTATGTATATTGTATGTACATACCGTATGTATATAGTATGTATATTGTATGTATATTGTATGTATCTTGTATGTATATTGTATGTATATTGTATGTATATTGTATGTATATTGTATGTATATTGTACGTATGTTGTATGTATATTGTATGTATATGAATGAGGATTGCTTTCGTCAGTTGACCCCGCTGCGCATAGGTGCTGGCATGCACGTTTATATACATTAAACCTTCAAATAGAGTATGTATATAGCTGTGAACTAAGTTTATATTCGTTTTGAGATAATGTATGTATATAGCTGTTAACTTAGAATCCTTCTCGTATATGCCGGTTACGCAATCCCTTTCCCCCCCCCCAAAAAAAAAAAACAACAAGACATAAACCACTAAACAATAATTTAAACCTAGTCATACATACAACTGTTCAATTCTTATTCCACCGCTCCCTCTCACACACACTCTCTCTCTCTCTCTCTCTCTCTCTCTCCACCAATCAGGTCAAGGCCACCCCTACAGACGCCAGCATGACCTCTCTGCGGCGTGTGTGCCAGTGCATCGAGTCCATCGGTACAGAGGGTCAACCGCCTGTTGAACACCAACACCAACTGATCAACTCAACCCTAGGCATCCTGCACCCATACACCATCGGTCCCACTACCCCCACCCCCACCCCACACCCAATACGAGACCCAGGTGCGGGTGGGGGAGTGGGGGGGGAGACGAGGATAGGCTCAGGGATACAGCTCAGCGTGCACGCGTGTTGGCGTACAGGTGTGTGTTTGTGGGGGGTGGTCCTGGCCCATGCCCTCGACCATCCAGAAAACCTCGGACACGGTTACCATGGTGATGCGGATGCTGTTCGAGTGGATCTACGAAGCGTCTAACACGCTTGCGTCTGGCCAGGCCGGTGGCTGTGGTGGTGCCAACGGCTCGGCCGGGAGTGAGTGTTATGCGTTGGAGAGAGAGTGCGCCGATGTTTTGTGTGTGGGGTTTGAGAAGCTCTGTGGCTACGAAGGCGTACAGAAAGCGCTCACGGAACAGGACGGTGTGCGTAGCCTTGTGGGCGGGGCAGACAGGTGTGTCCTGTACACGTGTCGCTTGCCCAGTAGGGTTCAATGAAACGGCGTACGCCTATATTATGACTACTGGTAGTATGTGTTCATGTGTGCGTACGTTTACTTGTTTGTTTCTGACCGTTCCCTTTTTTTGGAGTATGTGCGAATGTGCGCGTATCGGCAAAGGTAATCATTCGGTTATGAACGTTTTGGGAGAGGTGGGTCTGACCGTTATCACAGCAGCGATTCAGGGCAAATCTGGTCAATCGTGTTGAACTTGCCAACGGTCAACTTAGTTTGAATATCACGGACGTAGCAGAATAAACCCATGAATATATATCCATGAATAAATACCTCCCGATCGTGCCTATAAGTTGCACACACTTCCGCATCTTTATATTTATATTTGTATTTATATTTATACTCGTATATATATATATATATATATATATATATATATATATATATATATATATATATATTTATTTTTTATTTATATTTATCTTTGCATATATATATATATATATGTGTGTGTGTGTGTGTGATGTGTGATGTGTATATATATATATGTGTATATATATATATATATATATATATATATATATATATATATGTATATATATATATATATATATATATATATATATATATATATATATATATATATATATATGCATATATATATATATGTATAATATAATATATATATATATAATATATATATATAATATATATATATATATATATATATGTATATATATATATATATAATATATATATATATATATATATAATATATATATATATATATATTTTGCTCTGTTATTTATATATTGATGAACGGCAACTGCTGCTGCAGAGTCACGGCTTGCCAAGTATCCCCAACCAGAGATGGGCCTACATTGGTGTAGCTTTCTCATCGGTTGCGTGTATGTGATGATAGAGCATACACAAGCTTGCTTTGTGAGTTGCCCATACATACACACATACATACATACATACATACATACGTACGTACGTACGTACGTACGTACATACATATATACATAAGTACATATTTATATTGCACATGTACGAACGACAAATGCTGACGCTGATGGTATCCCCTACAGTGTCACGGCCCACCTCGGCATCCCCAACCAGAGACGCATCTACAACGGTGTAGCTATTCTCATCGCATGCGTCTATGTGGAGATAGACACCACACACGCGCTTGTCCAGGCACTCCTCCAAGGAAGTAACAATACGTGGCAGCGGCTTATGAATGAACAGCGAGCTACGGTATGGTGATTGGGCTCTGCTGTGGGCTTATGGTTGTGGTCAAAACGTTGACAACAGTCGTGTGTTGCCATGTATATCGAACTGGATCTATGGTTAATGGTAACAAGATACATTCCACAGTGTGTATCAAACGCTTTATATGTGACACCACTGTGGATCCATGGTTAATGTTAACAATATACGTTCCACAGTGTATATCGAACGCTTATATATGACACTACTGTGTCTCTATGGTTAATTGTAACAAGATACGTTTCACAGTGTATATCGAACGCTTTATATATGACACTACTGTGAATCTGTGGTTAATGTTAACAAGATACGTTCCACAGTGTATATCGAACGCTATATATTGTACTACTGTGAATCTATGGTTAATGTTAACAAGATAAGTTCCGCAGTGTATATCGAACGCTTTATATATTACACTATTGTGAATCTATGAATAATGGTAACAAGATACGTTCCACAGTGTATATCAAACGCTATATATATGACACCACTGTGAATTTATGGTTAATGTTAACATGATACGTTCCACAGTGTATATCGAACGCTTTATATATGACACTACTGTGAATCTATGGCTAATGTTAACAAGATACGTTCCACAGTGTATACCAGACCTTCTGTAACTACTATAGAATATATCAGATCTGTGTTTTTTAATCTCTGTCGGTGCAGTACGCATTGCAGATAATCACACTAAGCAAAGCCTTTCTCATAGCAGCACACTCAAAGCAGTCCAACAACATCAAACATCAACAATTATTTCACCTCCCCTCCCTCCTCTCACACACATGCACACCTTCATAGTCGTGCAAACACATGGTATACATATATATATATATATGTATACATTTATATATATATATATATATATATATATATATATATATATATATATATATGTATACATAACTTTATATCCGCGCACATATATACACATAGGAGCCTGCCTTGCTGTGCGAGCTACTGTCTGTCCTGGCAGTGAATCAGGCCGTATGTGAACCTTTAGGCCAAGCCTATGACCCGCAATTCCTGCGCTTATTCCCGGATTGCCTGGCAGTATACCGAACTTTAGGCACCTCTGGATTCAATACATCCCTCCGCACAGGTATGTGTGTACCCTCTCGCTCTGGCTGTGAGGCCGTGTCTGGTTTATCAGCTCTACTTACATGGATATATGTGTATCTGTGTGCGGGGTTAACAGCTGCGTACTTGTGGTTGTGAGGGCAATGTTGATCCAAACGGCTACACGGCATACTGTCATGTATATATATATATATATATATATATATATATATATATATATATATATATGTGTGTGTGTGTGTGTGTGTGTATATACATGTATTTGTATGTATATATATATATCTGTGTCTGTGTCTGTGTCTGTCTGTGTCTGTGTCTGTGTCTGTGTCTGTGTGTCTGTGTCTGTGTCTGTGTGTCTGTGTGTCTGTGCCTGTGTGTATCTTCCGTTTAAGGAGGTGCTTGTATGTTGTGTTGATGGCTATCTCGAACAATAAGGAAGTACGACCTACCTAGTTAGGTACTTTCAGACCCGTTAGTTCGATTTTCGTGACGAGTATTGAAGAGCGCTGCAGCTTTTTTTTGAGGTCATGCCGTGGACTGTTGATGCGTTTAAAACAGATAAACGAATTGAACTATGGTGAATAGAATACCGGAATTCTCTATCATTGTATTTGGCTTGGTATAGGCACACACATCATTAAGAAACAGAGGCTGTCTCGGAGAACGCTCCTGAGCGGTTTTTGTTATATCGGCCAGAGTGTAAACCTATTCACTACAGCATTATTGGGGATACTCTAGCAAAGATTTATAGGCGCTTACAATGGCTTAGCCAAAATTTGTCCAAATTTACCTACTTTAGCTAAATGCCAATTGACAGTAAAGTCTGCTATTTTCCAATGGGGTAGTACACTTATGGCTTTCGCGGGTAATCAGAGCCGCGCTCCTTATCCACCCGATATTTCAAGCGAAAGGCTTGTTAGTCCCATATTTCCGCAAGTTTATAGATAGCCTGACTGTGTAGATATATATCTATATAAAGCCTGACAGTATAGATATGTCTATATATATCTTGACAGTATAGATAACCGAATGTCTATATATAGCCTAACAGTATAGATAACCAAATGTCTATATATAGCCTAACAGTATCGATAACCGAATGTCTATATATAACCTGGCAGTATAGATAATTGAATGTCTGTATATAGCCTAACAGTATAGATAACCGAATGTCTATATATATAGCCTAACAGTATAGATGACCGAATGTCTACATATAACCTAACAGTATAGACAACCGAATGTCTATATATAGCCTGGCAGTATACATAGTACCCGTTATACCGAACTGTACGCTAAAAAAATTCATTGATCCTTCGAAACACAATCTCCGGTGTTACAGGTTCCGGTCTCGCCGAGTCTTCGGTTTATATAGTGGCTGTGCAACGTTCCATACTCCTTCTGGCCAGGACATACATGGCAGCCGTACGCCGAGACGACTACACACCTATGAGAGACCATACCATTACCCCTCTTCTTCAGACAGTGCTACCGTTGTATTGCGACGGTGCCCTAGATGAGCACGTGCTTCTGCTGCTGGTGCATGTGTCCACCATCTTGAAGGTGTGTTATGACGATACAAGTGGCAAGTTAGAAAACCAGTATGGATATATGTGTATAGAAGCAAAGTATGTGTATACAAGCAGATGAATGTACGCTTTAAGTTATACCCACTTCTACCAGAGGTCTTGTCGCTTTATCGCGACGGTGCACCGAGTGAGCATGTGCTAATCCGCTCGCGCAAGTGTTCACCATGGCGACTTTAAGTTGCAATATAGGTGGCGAAATATGTTTGTCGAGTAAATATATATATATATATATATGTGTGTGTGTGTGTGTGTGTGTGTGTGTGTGTGTGTGTGTGTGTGTGTGTGTGTGTGTGTGTGTGTGTGTGTGTGTGTGTGTGTGTGTGTGTGTGTGTGTGTGTGTGTGTGTGTGTGTGTGTGTGCTTGTATAAAAAGAGTAGCGAATGACTGCAAGCTGGTGAATAGGACTAGATCTCCGACGCTTATACGCTGCCTTGTACACACACTGCTGTTGTTATCGATTGTACCTTTTGCGTCCGCCACCACGACCCCTGGAGCTTATGCATTGACTTGGTTTGTGTCATCTATCCTACAGACTGAGACAGACGGGATGCTCGGCTATATCTGCGACTATGCGATCAAACCGACAATTGCAAAGCTACGCGTAGACAGCACCGCTCTGCCTGAACACCAAGAACCCCTGTTCAAGCTTATGAACACACATATAGCGTACTGTTTCAGTGGTACGTAGACTTCTCGCGCTTACCTAAAACTCGAATACGCACGAGATGGTTTGGTTTCGTCTGTTCGTTCTAGTGTTATGATTAGGCTTGATAGTGTTCTGTCCTTGAACAGGAATACGTGACTATGGCAACTATTTATGCATATATATATATATGTGTGTGTGTGTGTGTGTGTGTGTGTATAATATGTATATATATCGGCTATAGATGAGTCTGTTCTTGTGACCAGGGGTGGCATTCGATAGCACATCCACTATACTTCGACTAATACATATAGCAACCCTCTACTTTTGTGTATGTATATATACTTACATCCACTATACATCGGCTATTACCTATATAAAAACCCTGAACTTATGTGTATGTATATATACTTACATATCCACTATAAACGGACTAATTTGTAGTCGTGATGCACACCTTCAAAAGCACCTAGTTTTTTTTATGTATTACGTGTCTGCACATGTTTAGTATTGCACATGTACCATTACTTCATACAGGTAGTACTTCACACCATGTACCCAATCGGTTTTAGTTAAATACCATATATATACACTCGCATCCGGAATACACCTACATATATGCATGTCTAATCTGTACTCTAATGTGTTTCCACATACACTCAGCCGTGCTTGTCCTTGACGATACCTATCAATCGCTGTACTTTGAGAGCTTTCTGCTGGGTATGCGCAGTCTCAACTTCCGCGTGAGCGAGCTGTCGTGCCAGGCCATTCGCATAAGCCTGACGAATGCCACAGATCTTGCCAAGGGGTTGCTAGGCAACCCACCGTATTCGCGAGTCCGCTCTGCGATGGGATTCCTACAGAAGTACTATCTGGCGGTACTACCGGTGGCACTGGATGTACTTCTGGATACCGCTCTGGAAGCAAGTACGTAGCAATGCAGCACACGAATGGAGTGCGTGGCAGTGCAGTCTGTGTAGTTGTATGGCGCTTTATTGTCAAGCGGTGAATGAACCGTGACAGCTGAATGTACCTTAGTCTGGTATTAGGTTCATAGTGTTTATCAGTTGTCTATTTGATAATCCCACGCAGACTTCACTACCCATCGCCCTCTTTTAGGTGTAGGTATGATAATTTATGCATGGATATGTTTTCCGCATGTCACGGTTTGGCCATGGCTGTGATACCTCTGGTACAAATAGAGGAGGCAAGTACAATATCTATTATATCTTTTGTTTCCAACGTTATAGCGTGTCATGTAATTCCACACAACACTCCCGGGGATAGTTGGGTGGAACTCGGACATGCCCTTGTTGTTGCCGTGTTCTGTGTGTGTCTCCCTTGTTGTTACCGTGTCCTGTGTGTGTGTGAGCGCTACTCAAACCACACCCTCCTGAAATCACCGCAGGATTCTTCGACACCTGCGCACTGCTGTCCATGATGGTGCGGCTTTTGACACAAGATCAGGTACCGGCACTCCACCCGGACTCTGAGCCTATGTCGGGTACTACGGACGCACCCGGAGACACGGTCGAGGCCAACGCAACAGCGGCGAAGAATGTGATTGCCTCGCATTTACTTAACACTCGCGGTTGGCTACAAAGGTGAGTCTCGTGACTCATAATAAGTCTATTTAAAGTTATCACTGGTTGTTTCTGTCTTTGCCATTATTTTGGTCGGAATGTTGAAGTAGTTTGCGATACAGTCAGCCAGATGGATTTCTTGCACATGCTTAGTCCGGCTGTTGGTACGTGTATACGTACATGCATACCATACATACATACATACATACATGCATGCATGCATGCATGCATGCACATACATACATACATACATACATACATACATACATACATACATACATACATACATATATATATATACATACATACATTACATACATTACGACTGTACGTATGATTTATGGCTGCTCAGGCAAATAATCATTTGCCGCATTGGATACATGCATCACGATCCACTTCTATATGTACAGTGTTAATATGATAGACTTTTCTCTCTTCGGCTGGAGCCGAGAGTCTGTATCCAACAATTTTCTATGCATGTGTGTACACCTTGATAGGATTCTGTAGTACTGACACGCTCTCTACTGATATTCACAGATCGCAGGTGCTGCAGTTCTGTGACCGTGTCTTCCTGGACTTCGGCAACGTACGAGCCTTAGGCTTTGTTCTAAAGGATCTCATGAAGGCGATCAAGGTATTGGGACCTCAACTCCCCGCTGTTTCTGTTCATGTGCGTGACAATTATTTCCACTCATGTATTTTCGAAGACAGTGCGGTTCAATCCCCTCTGTGATTTGCTGAATGTCTATATATTTTTTGTGGCTTTCGATCTAAAGGATTCGTGAATCGAACGTTTTTCTATTGTCCTGACGCATTTAACAGTCAAGCGAAGTAGAGAACCAGAACACGGGGAGGAGACGCTGCATATCTGAGCCCACACCTTTATCCGATTGAGTGGGGTGGGGAGGATCCCTGTTTGTCGTACGCTATATGTAAACACTGAATTCTCTAAGAAACAAAGCTCAACAAGCGGCCTCTGAAGTTTGATCTCCGCAGACTCTACGTGCTAGAGGCGAACCACCACGGCAGTGCTAGGTGCATGTTAATAGGGCACCTCAGATGCCGACGTGACAGAACAGACTCTGGCTATCATATAGTGAATTCAACTATGTTCGGGCAGATGCAGTGCACTACGCCGACAACCAGTGACAGCGAACGACCGTGAGCGTGTACAAACCACGTGCTCGATGGCCTCAGTAGAAAGTGCATATTGCAGTGACAGATAGCACAATTCAATACATGTGTGAATTAGCAGCATAAACGCTTTGGATATGTGGAGCGACGGTGGGCCTTAAACCTACAAATCGATACTCCATAACGAAAAAAAAACACCGTATGAAGTACATGCGGGGTTTTCTTTTAAAGACAAAATAGGGCACGAAGTGTGTGTCCGGATATATTAATGAAATTGATAAATAGAAATTGCAAAAATTTGTTCTCAAATTGTACTCACATCATGTACGATCCTTGCATCATTGTATACATACACATCGGCATATCCACATACGAAACCATACACCATACCACGACATTGTCAAGCGTTTGTCTGTCTTAAATGTTAAAACGGGACATATTCAGACTTTTCCTCCCACACACTCTGAGTCGCATGAACATGGCAGGGCGTTCTCTAGTTCTGGATTTGCTACAATTCGATCACAATTGTTAGAATGTGAATCCTCCATGTTTTAACTTCCGTACGAGCTCGTTGTCGTTAGTTGTGTGATGTAGGGCATACAATCAGATGGGGATAAAACTGTCTAATCGGGATTTTCTGGGATAAAACTGTTTAATCTGAATTTTTTTTGTCCGTTAGTTGCGTGATGTAGGGCATACAATCGGATAGGGATAAAACTGTCTAATCTGAATTTTCTGGTCCGTTAGTTGCGTGATGTAGGGCATACAATCGGATAGGGATAAAACTGTTTAATCTGAATATTCTGGTCCGTTAGTTGCGTGATGTAGGGCATAAAATCGGATAGGGATAAATCTGTTTAATCTGAATTTTCTGGTCCGTTAGTTGCGTGATGTAGGGCATACAATCGGATAGGGATAAAACTGTTAAATCTGAACTTTTGGTCCGTTAGTTGCGTGATGTAGGGCATACAATCGGATAGGGATAAAACAGTTTGATCTGAATTTTTTGGTCCGTTAGTTGCGTGATGTAGGGCATACAATCGGATAGGGATAAAACTGTTTAATCTGAATTTTCTGGTCCGTTAGTTGCGTGATGTAGGGTATACAATCGGATAGGGATAAAACGTTTAATCTGGATTTTCGGGTCCGTTAGATGCGTGATGTAGGGCATACAATAGGATAGGAATAAAACTGTTTGATCTGAATTTTCTGGTCCGTTAGTTGCGTGATGTAGGGCATACAATCGGACAGGGATAAAATATGTTTAATCTGAATCTTCTGCTCCGTTAGTTGCGTGATGTAGGGCATACATTCGGATAGGGATAAAACTGTCTAATCTGAACTTTCTGGTCCGTTAGTTGCGTGATGTAGGGCATACAATCGGATAGGATAAAAAACTGTCTAATCTGAATTTTCTGGTCCGTTAGTTGCGTGATGTAGGGCATAAAATCGGATAGGGATAAATCTGTTTAATCTGAATCTTCTAGTCCGTTAGTTGCGTGATGTAGGCATACAATCGGATAGGGATAAAACAGTTTATTCTAAATTTTCTGGTCCGTTAGTTGCGTGATGTAGGGCATACAATCGGATAGGGATAAAACAGTTTGATCTGAATTTTTTTGGTCCGTTAGTTGCGTGATGTAGGGCATACAATCGGATAGGGATAAAACTGTTTAATCTGAATTTTCTGGTCCGTTAGTTGCGTGATGTAGGGTATACAATCGGATAGGGATAAAACGTTTAATCTGAATTTTCTGGTCCGTTAGATGCGTGATGTAGGGCATACAATCGGATAGGGATAAAAAACTGTTTGATCTGAATTTTCTGGTCCGTTAGTTGCGTGATGTAGGGCATACAATCGGACAGGGATAAAACTGTTTAATCTGAATCTTCTGCTCCGTTAGTTGCGTGATGTAGGGCATACAATCGGATAGGGATAAAACTGTTTAATCTGAATTTTCTGGTCCGTTAGTTGCGTGATGTAGGGCATACAATCGGATAAGGATAAAACTGTTTAATCTGAATTTTCTGGTCCGTTAGTTGCGTGATGTAGGGCATAAAATCGGATAGGGATAAAACTGTTTAATCTGAATTTTCTGGTCCGTTAGTTGCGTGATGTAGGGCATACAATCGGATAGGGATAAAACAGTTTATTCTAAATTTTCTGGTCCGTTAGTTGCGTGATGTAGGGCATACAATCGGATATGGATAAAACAGTTTATTCTAAATTTTCTGGTCCGTTAGTTGCGTGATGTAGGGCATACAATCGGATAGGGATAAAACTGTTTAATCTGAATTTTCTGGTCCGTTAGTTGCGTGATGTAGGGCATACAATCGGATAGGGATAAAACAGTTTGATCTGAATTTTCTGGTCCGTTAGTTGCGTGATGTAGGGCATACAATCGGATAGGATAAAACTGTTTAATCTGAATTTTCTGGTCCGTTAGTTGCGTGATGTAGGGCATACAATCGGATAGGATAAAACTGTTTAATCTGAATTTTCTGGTCCGTTAGTTGCGTGATGTAGGGCATACAATCGGATAGGGATAAAACAGTTTATTCTAAATTTTCTGGTCCGTTAGTTGCGTGATGTAGGGCATAAAATCGGATAGGGATAAATCTGTTTAATCTGAATCTTCTAGTCCGTTAGTTGCGTGATGTAGGGCATACAATCGGATAGGGATAAAACTGTTTAATCTGAATTTTCTGGTCCGTTAGTTGCGTGATGTAGGGCATACAATCGGATAGGGATAAAACTGTTTAATCTGAATTTTCTGGTCCGTTAGTTGCGTGATGTAGGGCATAAAATCGGATAGGATAAAAAAACTGTTTAATCTGAATCTTCTAGTCCGTTAGTTGCGTGATGTAGGGCATACAATCGGATAGGGATAAAACAGTTTATTCTGAATTTTCTGGTCCGTTAGTTGCGTGATGTAGGGCATACAATCGGATAGGGATAAAACTGTTTAATCTGAATTTTCTGGTCCGTTAGTTGCGTGATGTAGGGCATACAATCGGATAGGATAAAACAGTTTAATCTGAATTTTCTGGTCCGTTAGTTGCGTGATGTAGGGCATACAATCGGATAGGGATAAAACAGTTTATTCTGAATTTTTCTGGTCCGTTAGTTGCGTGATGTAGGGCATACAATCGGATAGGATAAAACAGTTTAATCTGAAATTTTCTGGTCCGTTAGTTGCGTGATGTAGGGCATACAATCGGATAGGATAAAACTGTTTAATCTGAATTTTCTGGTCCGTTAGTTGCGTGATGTAGGGCATACAATCGGATAGGATAAAACAGTTTAATCTGAATTTTCTGGTCCGTTAGTTGCGTGATGTAGGGCATACAATCGGATAGGGATAAAACAGTTTATTCTAAATTTTCTGGTCCGTTAGTTGCGTGATGTAGGGCATAAAATCGGATAGGATAAAAAACTGTTTAATCTGAATCTTCTAGTCCGTTAGTTGCGTGATGTAGGGCATACAATCGGATAGGGATAAAACAGTTTAATCTGAAATTTTCTGGTCCGTTAGTTGCGTGATGTAGGGCATACAATCGGATAGGGATAAAACAGTTTATTCTAAATTTTCTGGTCCGTTAGTTGCGTGATGTAGGGCATACAATCGGATAGGGATAAAACTGTTTAATCTGAATTTTCTGGTCCGTTAGTTGCGTGATGTAGGGCATACAATCGGATAGGATAAAACTGTTTAATCTGAATTTTCTGGTCCGTTAGTTGCGTGATGTAGGGCATACAATCGGATAGGGATAAAACTGTTTAATCTGAATTTTCTGGTCCGTTAGTTGCGTGATGTAGGGCATACAATCGGATAGGGATAAAACAGTTTATTCTAAATTTTCTGGTCCGTTAGTTGCGTGATGTAGGGCATACAATCGGATAGGATAAAACAGTTTAATCTGAATTTTCTGGTCCGTTAGTTGCGTGATGTAGGGCATACAATCGGATAGGGATAAAACTGTTTAATCTGAATTTTTTCTGGTCCGTTAGTTGCGTGATGTAGGGCATACAATCGGATAGGGATAAAACAGTTTATTCTGAATTTTCTGGTCCGTTAGTTGCGTGATGTAGGGCATACAATCGGATAGGGATAAAACTGTTTAATCTGAATTTTCTGGTCCGTTAGTTGCGTGATGTAGGGCATACAATCGGATAGGATAAAACAGTTTATTCTGAATTTTCTGGTCCGTTAGTTGCGTGATGTAGGGCATACAATCGGATAGGGATAAAACTGTTTAATCTGAATTTTCTGGTCCGTTAGTTGCGTGATGTAGGGCATACAATCGGATAGGATAAAACTGTTTAATCTGAATTTTCTGGTCCGTTAGTTGCGTGATGTAGGGCATACAATCGGATAGATAAAACAGTTTAATCTGAATTTTCTGGTCCGTTAGTTGCGTGATGTAGGGCATACAATCGGATAGGGATAAAACAGTTTAATCTGAATTTTCTGGTCCGTTAGTTGCGTGATGTAGGGCATACAAATCGGATAGGGATAAAACAGTTTAATCTGAAATTTTCTGGTCCGTTAGTTGCGTGATGTAGGGCATACAATCGGATAGGGATAAAACTGTTTAATCTGAAATTTTCTGGTCCGTTAGTTGCGTGATGTAGGGCATACAATCGGATAGGGATAAAACAGTTTAATCTGAATTTTCTGGTCCGTTAGTTGCGTGATGTAGGGCATACAATCGGATAGGATAAAACAGTTTATTCTGAATTTTCTGGTCCGTTAGTTGCGTGATGTAGGGCATACAATCGGATAGGGATAAAACTGTTTAATCTGAATTTTCTGGTCCGTTAGTTGCGTGATGTAGGGCATACAATCGGATAGGGATAAAACAGTTTATTCTGAATTTTCTGGTCCGTTAGTTGCGTGATGTAGGGCATACAATCGGATAGGGATAAAACTGTTTAATCTGAATTTTCTGGTCCGTTAGTTGCGTGATGTAGGGCATACAATCGGATAGGGATAAAACTGTTTAATCTGAATTTTCTGGTCCGTTAGTTGCGTGATGTAGGGCATACAATCGGATAGGGATAAAACAGTTTATTCTGAATTTTCTGGTCCGTTAGTTGCGTGATGTAGGGCATACAATCGGATAGGATAAAACTGTTTAATCTGAATTTTCTGGTCCGTTAGTTGCGTGATGTAGGGCATACAATCGGATAGGGATAAAACTGTTTTATTCTGAATTTTCTGGTCCGTTAGTTGCGTGATGTAGGGCATACAATCGGATAGGGATAAAACTGTTTAATCTGAATTTTCTGGTCCGTTAGTTGCGTGATGTAGGGCATACAATCGGATAGGGATAAAACAGTTTATTCTGAAATTTTCTGGTCCGTTAGTTGCGTGATGTAGGGCATACAATCGGATAGGGATAAAACTGTTTAATCTGAATTTTCTGGTCCGTTAGTTGCGTGATGTAGGGCATACAATCGGATAGGGATAAAACTGTTTAATCTGAATTTTCTGGTCCGTTAGTTGCGTGATGTAGGGCATACAATCGGATAGGATAAAACAGTTTATTCTAAATTTTCTGGTCCGTTAGTTGCGTGATGTAGGGCATACAATCGGATAGGGATAAAACTGTTTAATCTGAATTTTCTGGTCCGTTAGTTGCGTGATGTAGGGCATACAATCGGATAGGGATAAAACTGTTTAATCTGAATTTTCTGGTCCGTTAGTTGCGTGATGTAGGGCATACAATCGGATAGGGATAAAACAGTTTATTCTAAATTTTTCTGGTCCGTTAGTTGCGTGATGTAGGGCATACAATCGGATAGGATAAAACTGTTTAATCTGAATTTTCTGGTCCGTTAGTTGCGTGATGTAGGGCATACAATCGGATAGGGATAAAACTGTTTAATCTGAATTTTCTGGTCCGTTAGTTGCGTGATGTAGGGCATACAATCGGATAGGGATAAAACAGTTTATTCTAAATTTTCTGGTCCGTTAGTTGCGTGATGTAGGGCATACAATCGGATAGGGATAAAACTGTTTAATCTGAATTTTCTGGTCCGTTAGTTGCGTGATGTAGGGCATACAATCGGATAGGGATAAAACAGTTTATTCTAAATTTTCTGGTCCGTTAGTTGCGTGATGTAGGGCATACAATCGGATAGGGATAAAACTGTTTAATCTGAATTTTCTGGTCCGTTAGTTGCGTGATGTAGGGCATACAATCGGATAGGATAAAACTGTTTAATCTGAATTTTCTGGTCCGTTAGTTGCGTGATGTAGGGCATACAATCGGATAGGATAAAACATTTAATCTGAATTTTCTGGTCCGTTAGTTGCGTGATGTAGGGCATACAATCGGATAGGGATAAAACTGTTTAATCTGAATTTTCTGGTCCGTTAGTTGCGTGATGTAGGCATACAATCGGATAGGGATAAAACAGTTTAATCTGAATTTTCTGGTCCGTTAGTTGCGTGATGTAGGGCATACAATCGGATAGGGATAAAACTGTTTAATCTGAATTTTCTGGTCCGTTAGTTGCGTGATGTAGGGCATACAATCGGATAGGGATAAAACAGTTTATTCTGAATTTTCTGGTCCGTTAGTTGCGTGATGTAGGGCATACAATCGGATAGGGATAAAACTGTTTAATCTGAATTTTCTGGTCCGTTAGTTGCGTGATGTAGGGCATACAATCGGATAGGGATAAAACAGTTTATTCTAAATTTTTCTGGTCCGTTAGTTGCGTGATGTAGGGCATACAATCGGATAGGGATAAAACTGTTTAATCTGAATTTTCTGGTCCGTTAGTTGCGTGATGTAGGGCATACAATCGGATAGGGATAAAACTGTTTAATCTGAATTTTCTGGTCCGTTAGTTGCGTGATGTAGGGCATACAATCGGATAGGATAAAACAGTTTATTCTGAATTTTCTGGTCCGTTAGTTGCGTGATGTAGGGCATACAATCGGATAGGGATAAAACTGTTTAATCTGAATTTTCTGGTCCGTTAGTTGCGTGATGTAGGGCATACAATCGGATAGGGATAAAACAGTTTATTCTGAATTTTCTGGTCCGTTAGTTGCGTGATGTAGGGCATACAATCGGATAGGGATAAAACTGTTTAATCTGAATTTTCTGGTCCGTTAGTTGCGTGATGTAGGGCATACAATCGGATAGGGATAAAACAGTTTATTCTAAATTTTCTGGTCCGTTAGTTGCGTGATGTAGGGCATACAAATCGGATAGGATAAAACTGTTTAATCTGAATTTTCTGGTCCGTTAGTTGCGTGATGTAGGGCATACAATCGGATAGGGATAAAACAGTTTATCTAAATTTTCTGGTCCGTTAGTTGCGTGATGTAGGGCATACAATCGGATAGGATAAAACAGTTTATTCTGAATTTTCTGGTCCGTTAGTTGCGTGATGTAGGGCATACAATCGGATAGGGATAAAACTGTTTAATCTGAATTTTCTGGTCCGTTAGTTGCGTGATGTAGGGCATACAATCGGATAGGGATAAAACAGTTTATTCTGAATTTTCTGGTCCGTTAGTTGCGTGATGTAGGGCATACAATCGGATAGGGATAAAACTGTTTAATCTGAATTTTTCTGGTCCGTTAGTTGCGTGATGTAGGGCATATACAATCGGATAGGGATAAAACAGTTTAATCTGAATTTTCTGGTCCGTTAGTTGCGTGATGTAGGGCATACAATCGGATAGGGATAAAACAGTTTAATCTGAATTTTCTGGTCCGTTAGTTGCGTGATGTAGGGCATACAATCGGATAGGATAAAACAGTTTAATCTGAATTTTCTGGTCCGTTAGTTGCGTGATGTAGGGCATACAATCGGATAGGGATAAAACTGTTTAATCTGAATTTTCTGGTCCGTTAGTTGCGTGATGTAGGGCATACAATCGGATAGGATAAAACAGTTTAATCTGAATTTTCTGGTCCGTTAGTTGCGTGATGTAGGGCATACAATCGGATAGGATAAAACTGTTTAATCTGAATTTTCTGGTCCGTTAGTTGCGTGATGTAGGGCATACAATCGGATAGGGATAAAACTGTTTAATCTGAATTTTCTGGTCCGTTAGTTGCGTGATGTAGGGCATACAATCGGATAGGGATAAAACTGTTTAATCTGAATTTTCTGGTCCGTTAGTTGCGTGATGTAGGGCATACAATCGGATAGGATAAAACAGTTTATTCTAAATTTTCTGGTCCGTTAGTTGCGTGATGTAGGGCATACAATCGGATAGGATAAAACTGTTTAATCTGAATTTTCTGGTCCGTTAGTTGCGTGATGTAGGGCATACAATCGGATAGGATAAAACTGTTTAATCTGTTTTCTGGTCCGTTAGTTGCGTGATCATACAATCGGATAGGGATAAAACTGTTTAATCTGAATTTTCTGGTCCGTTAGTTGCGTGATGTAGGGCATACAATCGGATAGGGATAAAACAGTTTAATCTGAATTTTCTGGTCCGTTAGTTGCGTGATGTAGGGCATACAATCGGATAGGGATAAAACTGTTTAATCTGAATTTTCTGGTCCGTTAGTTGCGTGATGTAGGGCATACAATCGGATAGGGATAAAACAGTTTATTCTGAATTTTCTGGTCCGTTAGTTGCGTGATGTAGGGCATACAATCGGATAGGGATAAAACTGTTTAATCTGAATTTTCTGGTCCGTTAGTTGCGTGATGTAGGGCATCAATCGGATAGGGATAAAACAGTTTAATCTGAATTTTCTGGTCCGTTAGTTGCGTGATGTAGGGCATACAATCGGATAGGGATAAAACAGTTTATTCTGAATTTTCTGGTCCGTTAGTTGCGTGATGTAGGGCATACAATCGGATAGGGATAAAACTGTTTAATCTGAATTTTCTGGTCCGTTAGTTGCGTGATGTAGGGCATACAATCGGATAGGGATAAAACAGTTTATTCTAAATTTTCTGGTCCGTTAGTTGCGTGATGTAGGGCATACAATCGGATAGGGATAAAAAACTGTTTAATCTGAATTTTCTGGTCCGTTAGTTGCGTGATGTAGGGCATACAATCGGATAGGGATAAAACTGTTTAATCTGAATTTTCTGGTCCGTTAGTTGCGTGATGTAGGGCATACAATCGGATAGGGATAAAACAGTTTATTCTAAATTTTCTGGTCCGTTAGTTGCGTGATGTAGGGCATACAATCGGATAGGGATAAAACTGTTTTAATCTGAATTTTCTGGTCCGTTAGTTGCGTGATGTAGGGCATACAATCGGATAGGATAAAACAGTTTATTCTAAATTTTCTGGTCCGTTAGTTGCGTGATGTAGGGCATACAATCGGATAGGATAAAACTGTTTAATCTGAATTTTCTGGTCCGTTAGTTGCGTGATGTAGGGCATACAATCGGATAGGGATAAAACAGTTTATCTAAATTTTCTGGTCCGTTAGTTGCGTGATGTAGGGCATACAATCGGATAGGGATAAAACTGTTTAATCTGAATTTTCTGGTCCGTTAGTTGCGTGATGTAGGGCATACAATCGGATAGGGATAAAACTGTTTAATCTGAATTTTCTGGTCCGTTAGTTGCGTGATGTAGGGCATACAATCGGATAGGGATAAAACTGTTTATCTCTGAATTTTCTGGTCCGTTAGTTGCGTGATGTAGGGCATACAATCGGATAGGGATAAAACAGTTTATTCTGAATTTTCTGGTCCGTTAGTGCGTGATGTAGGGCATACAATCGGATAGGGATAAAACTGTTTAATCTGAATTTTCTGGTCCGTTAGTTGCGTGATGTAGGGCATACAATCGGATAGGATAAAACAGTTTATTCTAAATTTTCTGGTCCGTTAGTTGCGTGATGTAGGGCATACAATCGGATAGGATAAAACTGTTTAATCTGAATTTTCTGGTCCGTTAGTTGCGTGATGTAGGGCATACAATCGGATAGGGATAAAACTGTTTAATCTGAATTTTCTGGTCCGTTAGTTGCGTGATGTAGGGCATACAATCGGATAGGGATAAAACTGTTTAATCTGAATTTTCTGGTCCGTTAGTTGCGTGATGTAGGGCATACAATCGGATAGGGATAAAACTGTTTAATCTGAATTTTCTGGTCCGTTAGTTTGCGTGATGTAGGGCATACAATCGGATAGGGATAAAACAGTTTATTCTGAATTTTCTGGTCCGTTAGTTGCGTGATGTAGGGCATACAATCGGATAGGGATAAAACTGTTTAATCTGAATTTTCTGGTCCGTTAGTTGCGTGATGTAGGGCATACAATCGGATAGGGATAAAACAGTTTATTCTAAATTTTCTGGTCCGTTAGTTGCGTGATGTAGGGCATACAATCGGATAGGATAAAACTGTTTAATCTGAATTTTCTGGTCCGTTAGTTGCGTGATGTAGGGCATACAATCGGATAGGGATAAAACTGTTTAATCTGAATTTTCTGGTCCGTTAGTTGCGTGATGTAGGGCATACAATCGGATAGGGATAAAACAGTTTATCTCTGAATTTTCTGGTCCGTTAGTTCGTGATGTAGGGCATACAATCGGATAGGGATAAAACTGTTTAATCTGAATCCTGTCCGTTAGTTGCGTGATGTAGGGCATACAATCGGATAGGATAAAACAGTTTATTCTAAATTTTCTGGTCCGTTAGTTGCGTGATGTAGGGCATACAATCGGATAGGGATAAAACTGTTTAATTGATTTTCTGGTCCGTTAGTTGCGTGATGTAGGGCATACAATCGGATAGGGATAAAACAGTTTATTCTAAATTTTCTGGTCCGTTAGTTGCGTGATGTAGGGCATACAATCGGATAGGGATAAAACTGTTTAATCTGAATTTTCTGGTCCGTTAGTTGCGTGATGTAGGGCATACAATCGGATAGGGATAAAACAGTTTATTCTAAATTTTCTGGTCCGTTAGTTGCGTGATGTAGGGCATACAATCGGATAGGATAAAACTGTTTAATCTGAATTTTCTGGTCCGTTAGTTGCGTGATGTAGGGCATACAATCGGATAGGGATAAAACTGTTTAATCTGAATTTTCTGGTCCGTTAGTTGCGTGATGTAGGGCATACAATCGGATAGGGATAAAACTGTTTAATCTGAATTTTCTGGTCCGTTAGTTGCGTGATGTAGGGCATACAATCGGATAGGGATAAAACTGTTTAATCTGAATTTTCTGGTCCGTTAGTTGTTTGTGATGTAGGGCATACAATCGGATAGGGATAAAACAGTTTATTCTAAATTTTCTGGTCCGTTAGTTGCGTGATGTAGGGCATACAATCGGATAGGGATAAAACTGTTTAATCTGAATTTTCTGGTCCGTTAGTTGCGTGATGTAGGGCATACAATCGGATAGGGATAAAACAGTTTATTCTAAATTTTCTGGTCCGTTAATGTAGGGCATACAATCGGATAGGATAAAACTGTTTAATCTGAATTTTCTGGTCCGTTAGTTGCGTGATGTAGGGCATACAATCGGATAGGGATAAAACTGTTTAATCTGAATTTTCTGGTCCGTTAGTTGCGTGATGTAGGGCATACAATCGGATAGGGATAAAACAGTTTATTCTGAATTTTCTGGTCCGTTAGTTGCGTGATGTAGGGCATACAATCGGATAGGGATAAAACAGTTTATCTGAATTTTCTGGTCCGTTAGTTGCGTGATGTAGGGCATACAATCGGATAGGGATAAAACTGTTTAATCTGAATTTTCTGGTCCGTTAGTTGCGTGATGTAGGGCATACAATCGGATAGGTCCGTTTATTCTAAATTTTCTGCGTTAGTTGCGTGATGTAGGGCATACAATCGGATAGGATAAAACTGTTTTAATCTGAATTTTCTGGTCCGTTAGTTGCGTGATGTAGGGCATACAATCGGATAGGGATAAAACTGTTTAATCTGAATTTTCTGGTCCGTTAGTTGCGTGATGTAGGGCATACAATCGGATAGGGATAAAACTGTTTAATCTGAATTTTCTGGTCCGTTAGTTGCGTGATGTAGGGCATACAATCGGATAGGGATAAAACTGTTTAATCTGAATTTTCTGGTCCGTTAGTTGCGTGATGTAGGGCATACAATCGGATAGGGATAAAACAGTTTATTCTAAATTTTCTGGTCCGTTAGTTGCGTGATGTAGGGCATAAAATCGGATAGGGATAAAACTGTTTAATCTGAATTTTCTGGTCCGTTAGTTGCGTGATGTAGGGCATACAATCGGATAGGGATAAAACAGTTTATTCTAAATTTTCTGGTCCGTTAGTTGCGTGATGTAGGGCATACAATCGGATAGGGATAAAACTGTTTAATCTGAATTTTCTGGTCCGTTAGTTGCGTGATGTAGGGCATACAATCGGATAGGGATAAAACTGTTTAATCTGAATTTTCTGGTCCGTTAGTTGCGTGATGTAGGGCATACAATCGGATAGGGATAAAACAGTTTAATCTGAATTTTCTGGTCCGTTAGTTGCGTGATGTAGGGCATACAATCGGATAGGGATAAAACTGTTTAATCTGAATTTTCTGGTCCGTTAGTTGCGTGATGTAGGGCATACAATCGGATAGGGATAAAACAGTTTATTCTAAATTTTCTGGTCCGTTAGTTGCGTGATGTAGGGCATACAATCGGATAGGGATAAAACTGTTTAATCTGAATTTTCTGGTCCGTTAGTTGCGTGATGTAGGGCATACAATCGGATAGGGATAAAACTGTTTAATCTGAATTTTCTGGTCCGTTAGTTGCGTGATGTAGGGCATACAATCGGATAGGATAAAAAACTGTTTATTCTGAATTTTCTGGTCCGTTAGTTGCGTGATGTAGGGCATACAATCGGATAGGGATAAAACTGTTTAATCTGAATTTTCTGGTCCGTTAGTTGCGTGATGTAGGGCATACAATCGGATAGGGATAAAACAGTTTATTCTAAATTTTCTGGTCCGTTAGTTGCGTGATGTAGGGCATACAATCGGATAGGATAAAAAAATCTGTTTAATCTTAATTTTCTGGTCCGTTTAGTTGCGTGATGCGTGATGGGGCATACAATCGGATAGGGATAAAACTGTTTAATCTGAATTTTCTGGTCCGTTAGTTGCGTGATGTAGGGCATACAATCGGATAGGATAAAACAGTTTATTCTAAATTTTCTGGTCCGTTAGTTGCGTGATGTAGGGCATACAATCGGATAGGGATAAAACTGTTTAATCTGAATTTTCTGGTCCGTTAGTTGCGTGATGTAGGGCATACAATCGGATAGGATAAAACAGTTTATTCTAAATTTTCTGGTCCGTTAGTTGCGTGATGTAGGGCATACAATCGGATAGGGATAAAACTGTTTAATCTGAATTTTCTGGTCCGTTAGTTGCGTGATGTAGGGCATACAATCGGATAGGGATAAAACTGTTTAATCTGAATTTTCTGGTCCGTTAGTTGCGTGATGTAGGGCATACAATCGGATAGGATAAAACTGTTTTAATCTGAATTTTCTGGTCCGTTAGTTGCGTGATGTAGGGCATACAATCGGATAGGGATAAAACTGTTTAATCTGAATTTTCTGGTCCGTTAGTTGCGTGATGTAGGGCATACAATCGGATAGGGATAAAACAGTTTATTCTGAATTTCTGGTCCGTTAGTTGCGTGATGTAGGGCATACAATCGGATAGGGATAAAACTGTTTAATCTGAATTTTCTGGTCCGTTAGTTGCGTGATGTAGGGCATACAATCGGATAGGGATAAAACAGTTTATTCTAAATTTTCTGGTCCGTTAGTTGCGTGATGTAGGGCATACAATCGGATAGGGATAAAACTGTTTAATCTGAATTTTCTGGTCCGTTAGTTGCGTGATGTAGGGCATACAATCGGATAGGGATAAAACAGTTTATTCTAAATTTTCTGGTCCGTTAGTTGCGTGATGTAGGGCATACAATCGGATAGGGATAAAACTGTTTAATCTGAATTTTCTGGTCCGTTAGTTGCGTGATGTAGGGCATACAATCGGATAGGGATAAAACTGTTTAATCTGAATTTTCTGGTCCGTTATATGTAGGGCATAAAACGGATAGGGATAAAACTGTTTATTCTGAATTTTCTGGTCCGTTAGTTGCGTGATGTAGGGCATACAATCGGATAGGGATAAAACTGTTTAATCTGAATTTTCTGGTCCGTTAGTTGCGTGATGTAGGGCATACAATCGGATAGGGATAAAACAGTTTATTCTAAATTTTCTGGTCCGTTAGTTGCGTGATGTAGGGCATACAATCGGATAGGGATAAAACTGTTTAATCTGAATTTTCTGGTCCGTTAGTTGCGTGATGTAGGGCATACAATCGGATAGGGATAAAACAGTTTATTCTAAATTTTCTGGTCCGTTAGTTGCGTGATGTCATACAATCGGATAGGGATAAAACTGTTTAATCTGAATTTTCTGGTCCGTTAGTTGCGTGATGTAGGGCATACAATCGGATAGGGATAAAACTGTTTAATCTGAATTTTCTGGTCCGTTAGTTGCGTGATGTAGGGCATACAATCGGATAGGGATAAAACAGTTTATTCTGAAATTTTCTGGTCCGTTAGTTGCGTGATGTAGGGCATACAATCGGATAGGGATAAAACTGTTTAATCTGAATTTTCTGGTCCGTTAGTTGCGTGATGTAGGGCATACAATCGGATAGGATAAAACTGTTTAATCTGAATTTTCTGGTCCGTTAGTTGCGTGATGTAGGGCATACAATCGGATAGGGATAAAACTGTTTAATCTGAATTTTCTGGTCCGTTAGTTGCGTGATGTAGGGCATACAATCGGATAGGGATAAAACAGTTTATTCTAAATTTTCTGGTCCGTTAGTTGCGTGATGTAGGGCATACAATCGGATAGGGATAAAACTGTTTAATCTGAATCTGATGTAGGGCATACAATCGGATAGGGATAAAACAGTTTATTCTGAATTTTCTGGTCCGTTAGTTGCGTGATGTAGGGCATACAATCGGATAGGATAAAACTGTTTAATCTGAATTTTCTGGTCCGTTAGTTGCGTGATGTAGGGCATACAATCGGATAGGGATAAAACTGTTTAATCTGAATTTGGTCCGTTAGTTGCGTGATGTAGGGCATACAATCGGATAGGGATAAAACTGTTTAATCTGAATTTTCTGGTCCGTTAGTTGCGTGATGTAGGGCATACAATCGGATAGGGATAAAACAGTTTATTCTAAATTTTCTGGTCCGTTAGTTGCGTGATGTAGGGCATACAATCGGATAGGGATAAAACTGTTTAATCTGAATTTTCTGGTCCGTTAGTTGCGTGATGTAGGGCATACAATCGGATAGGGATAAAACAGTTTATTCTAAATTTTCTGGTCCGTTAGTTTGCGTGATGTAGGGCATACAATCGGATAGGGATAAAACTGTTTAATCTGAATTTTTCTGGTCCGTTGATTTGCGTGATGTAGGGCATACAATCGGATAGGGATAAAACTGTTTAATCTAAATTTTCTGGTCCGTTGAGTTGCGTGATGTAGGGCATACAATCGGATAGGGATAAAACAGTTTAATCTGAATTTTCTGGTCCGTTAGTTGCGTGATGTAGGGCATACAATCGGATAGGGATAAAACAGTTTATTCTAAATTTTCTGGTCCGTTAGTTGCGTGATGTAGGGCATACAATCGGATAGGGATAAAACATACAATCGGATAGGGATAAAACAGTTTAATCTGAATTTTTCTGGTCCGTTAGTTGCGTGATGTAGGGCATACAATCGGATAGGATAAAACAGTTTATTCTAAATTTTCTGGTCCGTTAGTTGCGTGATGTAGGGCATACAATCGGATAGGGATAAAACTGTTTAATCTGAATTTTCTGGTCCGTTAGTTGCGTGATGTAGGGCATACAATCGGATAGGATAAAACAGTTTATTCTAAATTTTCT
>LUCW03002069.1:0-31354 GCA_001586965.3 Sphaeroforma sirkka | reverse complement strand
TAAATTTTCTGCTGTTTAATCTGAATTTTCTGGTCCGTTAGTTGCGTGATGTAGGGCATACAATCGGATAGGATAAAACAGTTTATTCTGAATTTTCTGGTCCGTTAGTTGCGTGATGTAGGGCATACAATCGGATAGGATAAAAATCGTTTGTTTAATCTGAATTTTCTGGTCCGTTAGTTGCGTGATGTAGGGCATACAATCGGATAGGGATAAAACAGTTTATTCTAAATTTTCTGGTCCGTTAGTTGCGTGATGTAGGGCATAAAATCGGATAGGATAAAACTGTTTAATCTGAATTTTCTGGTCCGTTAGTTGCGTGATGTAGGGCATACAATCGGATAGGATAAAACTGTTTAATCTGAATTTTCTGGTCCGTTAGTTGCGTGATGTAGGGCATACAAGGATAGAGGATAAAACTGTTTAATCTGAATCTGAATTTTCTGGTCCGTTAGTTGCGTGATGTAGGGCATACAATCGGATAGGATAAAACAGTTTAATCTGAATTTTCTGGTCCGTTAGTTGCGTGATGTAGGGCATACAATCGGATAGGATAAAACTGTTTAATCTGAATTTTCTGGTCCGTTAGTTGCGTGATGTAGGGCATACAATCGGATAGGGATAAAACAGTTTATTCTAAATTTTCTGGTCCGTTAGTTGCGTGATGTAGGGCATACAATCGGATAGGGATAAAACTGTTTAATCTGAATTTTCTGTCCGTTAGTTGCGTGATGTAGGCATACAATCGGATAGGGATAAAACTGTTTAATCTGAATTTTCTGGTCCGTTAGTTGCGTGATGTAGGGCATACAATCGGATAGGGATAAAACTGTTTAATCTGAAATTTTCTGGTCCGTTAGTTGCGTGATGTAGGGCATACAATCGGATAGGATAAAACAGTTTATTCTAAATTTTCTGGTCCGTTAGTTGCGTGATGTAGGGCATACAATCGGATAGGGATAAAACTGTTTAATCTGAATTTTCTGGTCCGTTAGTTGCGTGATGTAGGGCATACAATCGGATAGGATAAAACAGTTTAATCTGAATTTTCTGGTCCGTTAGTTGCGTGATGTAGGGCATACAATCGGATAGGATAAAACAGTTTAATCTGAATTTTCTGGTCCGTTAGTTGCGTGATGTAGGGCATACAATCGGATAGGATAAAACTGTTTAATCTGAATTTTCTGGTCCGTTAGTTGCGTGATGTAGGGCATACAATCGGATAGGGATAAAACAGTTTATCTGAATTTTCTGGTCCGTTAGTTGCGTGATGTAGGGCATACAATCGGATAGGATAAAACTGTTTAATCTGAATTTTCTGGTCCGTTAGTTGCGTGATGTAGGGCATACAATCGGATAGGGATAAAACTGTTTAATCTGAATTTTCTGGTCCGTTAGTTGCGTGATGTAGGGCATACAATCGGATAGGGATAAAACAGTTTATTCTAAATTTTCTGGTCCGTTAGTTGCGTGATGTAGGGCATACAATCGGATAGGATAAAACTGTTTAATCTGAATTTTCTGGTCCGTTAGTTGCGTGATGTAGGGCATACAATCGGATAGGGATAAAACTGTTTAATCTGAATTTTCTGGTCCGTTAGTTGCGTGATGTAGGGCATACAATCGGATAGGGATAAAACTGTTTAATCTGAATTTTCTGTCCCGTTAGTTGCGTGATGTAGGGCATACAATCGGATAGGATAAAACAGTTTATTCTGAATTTTCTGGTCCGTTAGTTGCGTGATGTAGGCATACAATCGGATAGGATAAAACTGTTTAATCTGAATTTTCTGGTCCGTTAGTTGCGTGATGTAGGCATACAATCGGATAGGGATAAAACAGTTTATTCTAAATTTTCTGGTCCGTTAGTTGCGTGATGTAGGGCATACAATCGGATAGGATAAAACTGTTTAATCTGAATTTTCTGGTCCGTTAGTTGCGTGATGTAGGGCATACAATCGATAGGATAAAACTGTTTAATCTGAATTTTCTGGTCCGTTAGTTGCGTGATGTAGGGCATACAATCGGATAGGATAAAACAGTTTATTCTAAATTTTCTGGTCCGTTAGTTGCGTGATGTAGGGCATACAATCGGATAGGATAAAACTGTTTAATCTGAATTTTCTGGTCCGTTAGTTGCGTGATGTAGGGCATACAATCGGATAGGGATAAAACAGTTTATTCTGAATTTTCTGGTCCGTTAGTTGCGTGATGTAGGGCATACAATCGGATAGGGATAAAACTGTTTAATCTGAATTTTCTGGTCCGTTAGTTGCGTGATGTAGGGCATACAATCGGATAGGATAAAACTGTTTAATCTGAATTTTCTGGTCCGTTAGTTGCGTGATGTAGGGCATACAATCGGATAGGGATAAAACTGTTTAATCTGAATTTTCTGGTCCGTTAGTTGCGTGATGTAGGGCATACAATCGGATAGGGATAAAACAGTTTAATCTGAATTTTCTGGTCCGTTAGTTGCGTGATGTAGGTACAATCGGATAGGGATAAAACAGTTTAATCTGAATTTTCTGGTCCGTTAGTTGCGTGATGTAGGGCATATAAATAGGATAAAACTGTTTAATCTGAATTTTCTGGTCCGTTAGTTGCGTGATGTAGGGCATACAATCGGATAGGGATAAAACAGTTTATTCTAAATTTTCTGGTCCGTTAGTTGCGTGATGTAGGGCATACAATCGGATAGGGATAAAACTGTTTAATCTGAATTTTCTGGTCCGTTAGTTGCGTGATGTAGGGCATACAATCGGATAGGGATAAAACTGTTTAATCTGAATTTTCTGGTCCGTTAGTTGCGTGATGTAGGGCATACAATCGGATAGGATAAAACTGTTTAATCTGAATTTTCTGGTCCGTTAGTTGCGTGATGTAGGGCATACAATCGGATAGGGATAAAACAGTTTAATCTGAATTTTCTGGTCCGTTAGTTGCGTGATGTAGGGCATACAATCGGATAGGGATAAAACTGTTTAATCTGAATTTTCTGGTCCGTTAGTTGCGTGATGTAGGGCATACAATCGGATAGGATAAAACTGTTTAATCTGAATTTTCTGGTCCGTTAGTTGCGTGATGTAGGGCATACAATCGGATAGGGATAAAACTGTTTAATCTGAATTTTCTGGTCCGTTAGTTGCGTGATGCGTGATGGATAGGATAAAACATACAATCGGATAGGGATAAAACAGTTTAATCTGAATTTTCTGGTCCGTTAGTTGCGTGATGTAGGGCATACAATCGGATAGGGATAAAACTGTTTAATCTGAATTTTCTGGTCCGTTAGTTGCGTGATGTAGGGCATACAATCGGATAGGATAAAACAGTTTAATCTGAATTTTCTGGTCCGTTAGTTGCGTGATGTAGGGCATACAATCGGATAGGGATAAAACAGTTTAATCTGAATTTTCTGGTCCGTTAGTTGCGTGATGTAGGGCATACAATCGGATAGGGATAAAACTGTTTAATCTGAATTTTCTGGTCCGTTAGTTGCGTGATGTAGGGCATACAATCGGATAGGGATAAAACTGTTTAATCTGAATTTTCTGGTCCGTTAGTTGCGTGATGTAGGGCATACAATCGGATAGGGATAAAACAGTTTAATCTGAATTTTCTGGTCCGTTAGTTGCGTGATGTAGGGCATACAATCGGATAGGGATAAAACTGTTTAATCTGAATTTTCTGGTCCGTTAGTTGCGTGATGTAGGGCATACAATCGGATAGGATAAAACAGTTTATTCTAAATTTTCTGGTCCGTTAGTTGCGTGATGTAGGGCATACAATCGGATAGGGATAAAACTGTTTAATCTGAATTTTCTGGTCCGTTAGTTGCGTGATGTAGGGCATACAATCGGATAGGATAAAACAGTTTATTCTGAAATTTTCTGGTCCGTTAGTTGCGTGATGTAGGGCATACAATCGGATAGGGATAAAACTGTTTAATCTGAATTTTCTGGTCCGTTAGTTGCGTGATGTAGGGCATACAATCGGATAGGATAAAAAACAGTTTATTCTAAATTTTTCTGGTCCGTTAGTTGCGTGATGTAGGGCATACAATCGGATAGGGATAAAACTGTTTAATCTGAATTTTCTGGTCCGTTAGTTGCGTGATGTAGGGCATACAATCGGATAGGATAAAACTGTTTAATCTGAATTTTCTGGTCCGTTAGTTGCGTGATGTAGGGCATACAATCGGATAGGGATAAAACTGTTTAATCTGAATTTTCTGGTCCGTTAGTTGCGTGATGTAGGGCATACAATCGGATAGGATAAAACTGTTTAATCTGAATTTTCTGGTCCGTTAGTTGCGTGATGTAGGGCATACAATCGGATAGGATAAAACAGTTTAATCTGAATTTTCTGGTCCGTTAGTTGCGTGATGTAGGGCATACAATCGGATAGGATAAAACTGTTTAATCTGAATTTTCTGGTCCGTTAGTTGCGTGATGTAGGGCATACAATCGGATAGGATAAAACAGTTTAATCTGAATTTTCTGGTCCGTTAGTTGCGTGATGTAGGGCATACAATCGGATAGGATAAAACTGTTTAATCTGAATTTTCTGGTCCGTTAGTTGCGTGATGTAGGGCATACAATCGGATAGGGATAAAACAGTTTAATCTGAATTTTCTGGTCCGTTAGTTGCGTGATGTAGGGCATACAATCGGATAGGGATAAAACTGTTTAATCTGAATTTTCTGGTCCGTTAGTTGCGTGATGTAGGGCATACAATCGGATAGGGATAAAACTGTTTAATCTGAATTTTTCTGGTCCGTTAGTTGCGTGATGTAGGGCATACAATCGGATAGGGATAAAACAGTTTATTCTAAAAATTTTTCTGGTCCGTTAGTTGCGTGATGTAGGGCATACAATCGGATAGGGATAAAACTGTTTAATCTGAATTTTCTGGTCCGTTAGTTGCGTGATGTAGGGCATACAATCGGATAGGGATAAAACAGTTTATTCTAAATTTTCTGGTCCGTTAGTTGCGTGATGTAGGGCATACAATCGGATAGGGATAAAACTGTTTAATCTGAATTTTCTGGTCCGTTAGTTGCGTGATGTAGGGCATACAATCGGATAGGGATAAAACTGTTTAATCTGAATTTTCTGGTCCGTTAGTTGCGTGATGTAGGGCATACAATCGGATAGGGATAAAACAGTTTATCTGAATTTTCTGGTCCGTTAGTTGCGTGATGTAGGGCATACAATCGGATAGGATAAAACTGTTTAATCTGAATTTTCTGGTCCGTTAGTTGCGTGATGTAGGGCATACAATCGGATAGGATATAAAACAGTTTAATCTGAATTTTCTGGTCCGTTAGTTGCGTGATGTAGGGCATACAATCGGATAGGGATAAAACAGTTTATTCTAAATTTTCTGGTCCGTTAGTTGCGTGATGTAGGGCATACAATCGGATAGGGATAAAACTGTTTAATCTGAATTTTCTGGTCCGTTAGTTGCGTGATGTAGGGCATACAATCGGATAGGGATATAAAACTGTTTAATCTGAATTTTCTGGTCCGTTAGTTGCGTGATGTAGGGCATACAATCGGATAGGATAAAACTGTTTAATCTGAATTTTCTGGTCCGTTAGTTGCGTGATGTAGGGCATACAATCGGATAGGATAAAACTGTTTAATCTGAATTTTCTGGTCCGTTAGTTGCGTGATGTAGGGCATACAATCGGATAGGATAAAACAGTTTATTCTGAATTTTCTGGTCCGTTAGTTGCGTGATGTAGGGCATACAATCGGATAGGGATAAAACTGTTTAATCTGAATTTTCTGGTCCGTTAGTTGCGTGATGTAGGGCATACAATCGGATAGGATATAAAACAGTTTATTCTGAATTTTCTGGTCCGTTAGTTGCGTGATGTAGGGCATACAATCGGATAGGGATAAAACTGTTTAATCTGAATTTTCTGGTCCGTTAGTTGCGTGATGTAGGGCATACAATCGGATAGGGATAAAACTGTTTAATCTGAATTTTCTGGTCCGTTAGTTGCGTGATGTAGGGCATACAATCGGATAGGGATAAAACTGTTTAATCTGAATTTTCTGGTCCGTTAGTTGCGTGATGTAGGGCATACAATCGGATAGGGATAAAACAGTTTAATCTGAATTTTCTGGTCCGTTAGTTGCGTGATGTAGGGCATACAATCGGATAGGATAAAACTGTTTAATCTGAATTTTCTGGTCCGTTAGTTGCGTGATGTAGGGCATACAATCGGATAGGGATAAAACAGTTTATTCTAAATTTTCTGGTCCGTTAGTTGCGTGATGTAGGGCATACAATCGGATAGGATAAAACTGTTTAATCTGAATTTTCTGTCCGTTAGTTGCGTGATGTAGGGCATACAATCGGATAGGGATAAAACTGTTTAATCTGAATTTTCTGGTCCGTTAGTTGCGTGATGTAGGGCATACAATCGGATAGGGATAAAACTGTTTAATCTGAATTTTCTGGTCCGTTAGTTGCGTGATGTAGGGCATACAATCGGATAGGATAAAACTGTTTAATCTGAATTTTCTGGTCCGTTAGTTGCGTGATGTAGGGCATACAATCGGATAGGATAAAAAACAGTTTAATCTGAATTTTCTGGTCCGTTAGTTGCGTGATGTAGGGCATACAATCGGATAGGGATAAAACTGTTTAATCTGAATTTTCTGGTCCGTTAGTTGCGTGATGTAGGGCATACAATCGGATAGGATAAAACTGTTTAATCTGAATTTTCTGGTCCGTTAGTTGCGTGATGTAGGGCATACAATCGGATAGGGATAAAACTGTTTAATCTGAATTTTCTGGTCCGTTAGTTGCGTGATGTAGGGCATACAATCGGATAGGGATAAAACTGTTTAATCTGAATTTTCTGGTCCGTTAGTTGCGTGATGTAGGGCATACAATCGGATAGGGATAAAACTGTTTAATCTGAATTTTCTGGTCCGTTAGTTGCGTGATGTAGGGCATACAATCGGATAGGGATAAAACTGTTTAATCTGAATTTTCTGGTCCGTTAGTTGCGTGATGTAGGGCATACAATCGGATAGGGATAAAACAGTTTATTCTGAAATTTTCTGGTCCGTTAGTTGCGTGATGTAGGGCATACAATCGGATAGGAGGGATAAAACTGTTTAATCTGAATTTTCTGGTCCGTTAGTTGCGTGATGTAGGGCATACAATCGGATAGGGATAAAACAGTTTATTCTAAATTTTCTGGTCCGTTAGTTGCGTGATGTAGGGCATACAATCGGATAGGGATAAAACTGTTTAATCTGAATTTTCTGGTCCGTTAGTTGCGTGATGTAGGGCATACAATCGGATAGGATAAAACTGTTTAATCTGAATTTTCTGGTCCGTTAGTTGCGTGATGTAGGGCATACAATCGGATAGGATAAAACTGTTTATTCTGAATTTTCTGGTCCGTTAGTTGCGTGATGTAGGGCATACAATCGGATAGGATAAAACTGTTTAATCTGAATTTTCTGGTCCGTTAGTTGCGTGATGTAGGGCATACAATCGGATAGGATAAAACAGTTTATTCTGAATTTTCTGGTCCGTTAGTTGCGTGATGTAGGGCATACAATCGGATAGGGATAAAACTGTTTAATCTGAATTTTCTGGTCCGTTAGTTGCGTGATGTAGGGCATACAATCGGATAGGGATAAAACAGTTTATTCTAAATTTTCTGGTCCGTTAGTTGCGCGTGATGTAGGGCATACAATCGGATAGGGATAAAACTGTTTAATCTGAATTTTTCTGGTCCGTTAGTTGCGTGATGTAGGGCATACAATCGGATAGGGATAAAACTGTTTAATCTGAATTTTCTGGTCCGTTAGTTGCGTGATGTAGGGCATACAATCGGATAGGGATAAAACTGTTTAATCTGAATTTTCTGGTCCGTTAGTTGCGTGATGTAGGGCATACAATCGGATAGGATAAAACTGTTTAATCTGAATTTTCTGGTCCGTTAGTTGCGTGATGTAGGGCATACAATCGGATAGGATAAAACAGTTTATTCTAAATTTTCTGGTCCGTTAGTTGCGTGATGTAGGGCATACAATCGGATAGGGATAAAACTGTTTAATCTGAATTTTCTGGTCCGTTAGTTGCGTGATGTAGGGCATACAATCGGATAGGGATAAAACAGTTTAATCTGAATTTTCTGGTCCGTTAGTTGCGTGATGTAGGGCATACAATCGGATAGGATAAAACTGTTTAATCTGAATTTTCTGGTCCGTTAGTTGCGTGATGTAGGGCATACAATCGGATAGGATAAAACTGTTTAATCTGAATTTTCTGGTCCGTTAGTTGCGTGATGTAGGGCATACAATCGGATAGGATAAAACTGTTTAATCTGAATTTTCTGGTCCGTTAGTTGCGTGATGTAGGGCATACAATCGGATAGGGATAAAACTGTTTAATCTGAATTTTCTGGTCCGTTAGTTGCGTGATGTAGGGCATACAATCGGATAGGGATAAAACAGTTTATTCTAAATTTTCTGGTCCGTTAGTTGCGTGATGTAGGGCATACAATCGGATAGGATAAAACTGTTTAATCTGAATTTTCTGGTCCGTTAGTTGCGTGATGTAGGGCATACAATCGGATAGGATAAAACAGTTTATCTGAAATTTTCTGGTCCGTTAGTTGCGTGATGTAGGGCATACAATCGGATAGGATAAAAACTGTTTAATCTGAATTTTCTGGTCCGTTAGTTGCGTGATGTAGGGCATACAATCGGATAGGATAAAACTGTTTAATCTGAATTTTCTGGTCCGTTAGTTGCGTGATGTAGGGCATACAATCGGATAGGATATAAAACAGTTTAATCTGAATTTTCTGGTCCGTTAGTTGCGTGATGTAGGGCATACAATCGGATAGGGATAAAACTGTTTAATCTGAATTTTCTGGTCCGTTAGTTGCGTGATGTAGGGCATACAATCGGATAGGGATAAAACAGTTTATTCTAAATTTTCTGGTCCGTTAGTTGCGTGATGTAGGGCATACAATCGGATAGGATAAAACTGTTTAATCTGAATTTTCTGGTCCGTTAGTTGCGTGATGTAGGGCATACAATCGGATAGGGATAAAACAGTTTAATCTGAAATTTTCTGGTCCGTTAGTTGCGTGATGTAGGGCATACAATCGGATAGGATAAAACAGTTTATTCTGAATTTTCTGGTCCGTTAGTTGCGTGATGTAGGGCATACAATCGGATAGGGATAAAACTGTTTAATCTGAATTTTCTGGTCCGTTAGTTGCGTGATGTAGGGCATACAATCGGATAGGGATAAAACAGTTTATTCTAAATTTTCTGGTCCGTTAGTTGCGTGATGTAGGGCATACAATCGGATAGGGATAAAACTGTTTAATCTGAATTTTCTGGTCCGTTAGTTGCGTGATGTAGGGCATACAATCGGATAGGGATAAAACAGTTTAATCTGAATTTTCTGGTCCGTTAGTTGCGTGATGTAGGGCATACAATCGGATAGGGATAAAACTGTTTAATCTGAATTTTCTGGTCCGTTAGTTGCGTGATGTAGGGCATACAATCGGATAGGGATAAAACTGTTTAATCTGAATTTTCTGGTCCGTTAGTTGCGTGATGTAGGGCATACAATCGGATAGGATAAAACACAGTTTAATCTGAATTTTCTGGTCCGTTAGTTGCGTGATGTAGGGCATACAATCGGATAGGGATAAAACTGTTTAATCTGAATTTTCTGGTCCGTTAGTTGCGTGATGTAGGGCATACAATCGGATAGGATAAAACTGTTTATTCTCTGAATTTTCTGGTCCGTTAGTTGCGTGATGTAGGGCATACAATCGGATAGGGATAAAAACTGTTTAATCTGAATTTTCTGGTCCGTTAGTTGCGTGATGTAGGGCATACAATCGGATAGGATAAAACAGTTTAATCTGAATTTTCTGGTCCGTTAGTTGCGTGATGTAGGGCATACAATCGGATAGGATAAAACTGTTTAATCTGAATTTTCTGGTCCGTTAGTTGCGTGATGTAGGGCATACAATCGGATAGGGATAAAACTGTTTAATCTGAATTTTCTGGTCCGTTAGTTGCGTGATGTAGGGCATACAATCGGATAGGATAAAACAGTTTATTCTAAATTTTCTGGTCCGTTAGTTGCGTGATGTAGGGCATACAATCGGATAGGGATAAAACTGTTTAATCTGAATTTTCTGGTCCGTTAGTTGCGTGATGTAGGGCATACAATCGGATAGGATAAAACAGTTTATTCTAAATTTTCTGGTCCGTTAGTTGCGTGATGTAGGGCATACAATCGGATAGGGATAAAAAACTGTTTAATCTGAATTTTCTGGTCCGTTAGTTGCGTGATGTAGGGCATACAATCGGATAGGGATAAAACTGTTTAATCTGAATTTTTCTGGTCCGTTAGTTGCGTGATGTAGGGCATACAATCGGATAGGGATAAAACTGTTTAATCTGAATTTTCTGGTCCGTTAGTTGCGTGATGTAGGGCATACAATCGGATAGGATAAAACTGTTTAATCTGAATTTTCTGGTCCGTTAGTTGCGTGATGTAGGGCATACAATCGGATAGGGATAAAAACTGTTTAATCTGAATTTTCTGGTCCGTTAGTTGCGTGATGTAGGGCATACAATCGGATAGGATAAAACTGTTTAATCTGAATTTTCTGGTCCGTTAGTTGCGTGATGTAGGGCATACAATCGGATAGGATAAAAAACAGTTTATTCTAAATTTTCTGGTCCGTTAGTTGCGTGATGTAGGGCATACAAATCGGATAGGATAAAACTGTTTAATCTGAATTTTCTGGTCCGTTAGTTGCGTGATGTAGGGCATACAATCGATAGGATAAAACTGTTTAATCTGAATTTTCTGGTCCGTTAGTTGCGTGATGTAGGGCATACAATCGGATAGGATAAAACAGTTTATCTGAATTTTCTGGTCCGTTAGTTGCGTGATGTAGGGCATACAATCGGATAGGGATAAAACTGTTTAATCTGAATTTTCTGGTCCGTTAGTTGCGTGATGTAGGGCATACAATCGGATAGGGATAAAACAGTTTATTCTAAATTTTCTGGTCCGTTAGTTGCGTGATGTAGGGCATACAATCGATATAGGATAAAACTGTTTAATCTGAATTTTCTGGTCCGTTAGTTGCGTGATGTAGGGCATACAATCGGATAGGATAAAACTGTTTAATCTGAATTTTCTGGTCCGTTAGTTGCGTGATGTAGGGCATACAATCGGATAGGATAAAACTGTTTAATCTGAATTTTCTGGTCCGTTAGTTGCGTGATGTAGGGCATACAATCGGATAGGGATAAAACTGTTTAATCTGAATTTTCTGGTCCGTTAGTTGCGTGATGTAGGGCATACAATCGGATAGGGATAAAACAGTTTATTCTGAATTTTCTGGTCCGTTAGTTGCGTGATGTAGGGCATACAATCGGATAGGATAAAACTGTTTAATCTGAATTTTCTGGTCCGTTAGTTGCGTGATGTAGGGCATACAATCGGATAGGGATAAAACAGTTTATTCTGAATTTTCTGGTCCGTTAGTTGCGTGATGTAGGGCATACAATCGGATAGGATATAAAACTGTTTAATCTGAATTTTCTGGTCCGTTAGTTGCGTGATGTAGGGCATACAATCGGATAGGGATAAAACTGTTTAATCTGAATTTTCTGGTCCGTTAGTTGCGTGATGTAGGGCATACAATCGGATAGGGATAAAACTGTTTAATCTGAATTTTCTGGTCCGTTAGTTGCGTGATGTAGGGCATACAATCGGATAGGGATAAAACAGTTTAATCTGAATTTTCTGGTCCGTTAGTTGCGTGATGAGGGCATACAATCGGATAGGGATAAAACTGTTTAATCTGAATTTTCTGGTCCGTTAGTTGCGTGATGTAGGGCATACAATCGGATAGGGATAAAACTGTTTAATCTGAATTTTCTGGTCCGTTAGTTGCGTGATGTAGGGCATACAATCGGATAGGGATAAAACTGTTTAATCTGAATTTTCTGGTCCGTTAGTTGCGTGATGTAGGGCATACAATCGGATAGGGATAAAACAGTTTAATCTGAATTTTTCTGGTCCGTTAGTTGCGTGATGTAGGGCATACAATCGGATAGGATAAAACTGTTTAATCTGAATTTTCTGGTCCGTTAGTTGCGTGATGTAGGGCATACAATCGGATAGGGATAAAACAGTTTATTCTAAATTTTCTGGTCCGTTAGTTGCGTGATGTAGGGCATACAATCGGATAGGGATAAAACTGTTTAATCTGAATTTTCTGGTCCGTTAGTTGCGTGATGTAGGGCATACAATCGGATAGGGATAAACTGTTTAATCTGAATTTTCTGGTCCGTTAGTTGCGTGATGTAGGGCATACAATCGGATAGGGATAAAACTGTTTAATCTGAATTTTCTGGTCCGTTAGTTGCGTGATGTAGGGCATACAATCGGATAGGATAAAACTGTTTAATCTGAATTTTCTGGTCCGTTAGTTGCGTGATGTAGGGCATACAATCGGATAGGGATAAAACAGTTTAATCTGAATTTTCTGGTCCGTTAGTTGCGTGATGTAGGGCATACAATCGGATAGGGATAAAACTGTTTAATCTGAATTTTCTGGTCCGTTAGTTGCGTGATGTAGGGCATACAATCGGATAGGGATAAAACAGTTTAATCTGAATTTTCTGGTCCGTTAGTTGCGTGATGTAGGGCATACAATCGGATAGGATAAAAAACTGTTTAATCTGAATTTTCTGGTCCGTTAGTTGCGTGATGTAGGGCATACAATCGGATAGGATAAAACTGTTTAATCTGAATTTTCTGGTCCGTTAGTTGCGTGATGTAGGGCATACAATCGGATAGGGATAAAACTGTTTAATCTGAATTTTCTGGTCCGTTAGTTGCGTGATGTAGGGCATACAATCGGATAGGGATAAAACTGTTTAATCTGAATTTTCTGGTCCGTTAGTTGCGTGATGTAGGGCATACAATCGGATAGGATAAAACAGTTTATTCTAAATTTTCTGGTCCGTTAGTTGCGTGATGTAGGGCATACAATCGGATAGGGATAAAACTGTTTAATCTGAATTTTCTGGTCCGTTAGTTGCGTGATGTAGGGCATACAATCGGATAGGGATAAAACAGTTTATTCTAAATTTTCTGGTCCGTTAGTTGCGTGATGTAGGGCATACAATCGGATAGGGATAAAACTGTTTAATCTGAATTTTCTGGTCCGTTAGTTGCGTGATGTAGGGCATACAATCGGATAGGATAAAAAACTGTTTAATCTGAATTTTCTGGTCCGTTAGTTGCGTGATGTAGGGCATACAATCGGATAGGGATAAAACTGTTTAATCTGAATTTTCTGGTCCGTTAGTTGCGTGATGTAGGGCATACAATCGGATAGGGATAAAACTGTTTAATCTGAATTTTCTGGTCCGTTAGTTGCGTGATGTAGGGCATACAATCGGATAGGGATAAAACAGTTTATTCTAAATTTTCTGGTCCGTTAGTTGCGTGATGTAGGGCATACAATCGGATAGGATAAAACTGTTTAATCTGAATTTTCTGGTCCGTTAGTTGCGTGATGTAGGGCATACAATCGGATAGGGATAAAACAGTTTAATCTGCGTTTTCTGGTCCGTTAGTTGCGTGATGTAGGGCATACAATCGGATAGGGATAAAACTGTTTAATCTGAATTTTCTGGTCCGTTAGTTGCGTGATGTAGGGCATACAATCGGATAGGGATAAAACTGTTTAATCTGAATTTTCTGGTCCGTTAGTTGCGTGATGTAGGGCATACAATCGGATAGGGATAAAACTGTTTAATCTGAATTTTCTGGTCCGTTAGTTGCGTGATGTAGGGCATACAATCGGATAGGATAAAACAGTTTAATCTGAATTTTCTGGTCCGTTAGTTGCGTGATGTAGGGCATACAATCGGATAGGATAAAACTGTTTAATCTGAATTTTCTGGTCCGTTAGTTGCGTGATGTAGGGCATACAATCGGATAGGGATAAAACTGTTTAATCTGAATTTTCTGGTCCGTTAGTTGCGTGATGTAGGGCATACAATCGGATAGGATAAAACTGTTTAATCTGAATTTTCTGGTCCGTTAGTTGCGTGATGTAGGGCATACAATCGGATAGGGATAAAACTGTTTAATCTGAATTTTCTGGTCCGTTAGTTGCGTGATGTAGGGCATACAATCGGATAGGGATAAAACAGTTTATTCTAAATTTTCTGGTCCGTTAGTTGCGTGATGTAGGGCATACAATCGGATAGGATAAAACTGTTTAATCTGAATTTTCTGGTCCGTTAGTTGCGTGATGTAGGGCATACAATCGGATAGGGATAAAACAGTTTATTCTAAATTTTCTGGTCCGTTAGTTGCGTGATGTAGGGCATACAATCGGATAGGATAAAACTGTTTAATCTGAATTTTCTGGTCCGTTAGTTGCGTGATGTAGGGCATACAATCGGATAGGGATAAAACTGTTTAATCTGAATTTTCTGGTCCGTTAGTTGCGTGATGTAGGGCATACAATCGGATAGGGATAAAACAGTTTAATCTGAATTTTCTGGTCCGTTAGTTGCGTGATGTAGGGCATACAATCGGATAGGATAAAACTGTTTAATCTGAATTTTCTGGTCCGTTAGTTGCGTGATGTAGGGCATACAATCGGATAGGGATAAAACTGTTTAATCTGAATTTTCTGGTCCGTTAGTTGCGTGATGTAGGGCATACAATCGGATAGGGATAAAACTGTTTTTATTCTGAATTTTCTGGTCCGTTAGTTGCGTGATGTAGGGCATACAATCGGATAGGATAAAACTGTTTAATCTGAATTTTCTGGTCCGTTAGTTGCGTGATGTAGGGCATACAATCGGATAGGGATAAAACTGTTTAATCTGAATTTTCTGGTCCGTTAGTTGCGTGATGTAGGGCATACAATCGGATAGGGATAAAACTGTTTAATCTGAATTTTCTGGTCCGTTAGTTGCGTGATGTAGGGCATACAATCGGATAGGGATAAAACTGTTTAATCTGAATTTTCTGGTCCGTTAGTTGCGTGATGTAGGGCATACAATCGGATAGGATAAAACTGTTTAATCTGAATTTTCTGGTCCGTTAGTTGCGTGATGTAGGGCATACAATCGGATAGGATAAAACTGTTTAATCTGAATTTTCTGGTCCGTTAGTTGCGTGATGTAGGGCATACAATCGGATAGGATAAAACTGTTTAATCTGAATTTTCTGGTCCGTTAGTTGCGTGATGTAGGGCATACAATCGGATAGGGATAAAACAGTTTAATCTGAATTTTCTGGTCCGTTAGTTGCGTGATGTAGGGCATACAATCGGATAGGATAAAACTGTTTAATCTGAATTTTCTGGTCCGTTAGTTGCGTGATGTAGGGCATACAATCGGATAGGGATAAAACAGTTTATTCTGAATTTTCTGGTCCGTTAGTTGCGTGATGTAGGGCATACAATCGGATAGGGATAAAACTGTTTAATCTGAATTTTCTGGTCCGTTAGTTGCGTGATGTAGGGCATACAATCGGATAGGGATAAAACAGTTTATTCTAAATTTTCTGGTCCGTTAGTTGCGTGATGTAGGGCATACAATCGGATAGGGATAAAACTGTTTAATCTGAATTTTCTGGTCCGTTAGTTGCGTGATGTAGGGCATACAATCGGATAGGATAAAACAGTTTAATCTGAATTTTCTGGTCCGTTAGTTGCGTGATGTAGGGCATACAATCGGATAGGGATAAAACTGTTTAATCTGAATTTTCTGGTCCGTTAGTTGCGTGATGTAGGGCATAAATCGGATAGGGATAAAACAGTTTAATCTGAATTTTTCTGGTCCGTTAGTTGCGTGATGTAGGGCATACAATCGGATAGGGATAAAACTGTTTAATCTGAATTTTCTGGTCCGTTAGTTGCGTGATGTAGGGCATACAATCGGATAGGATATAAAACTGTTTAATCTGAATTTTCTGGTCCGTTAGTTGCGTGATGTAGGGCATACAATCGGATAGGGATAAAACAGTTTATTCTGAATTTTCTGGTCCGTTAGTTGCGTGATGTAGGGCATACAATCGGATAGGGATAAAACTGTTTAATCTGAATTTTCTGGTCCGTTAGTTGCGTGATGTAGGGCATACAATCGGATAGGGATAAAACAGTTTATTCTAAATTTTCTGGTCCGTTAGTTGCGTGATGTAGGGCATACAATCGGATAGGGATAAAACTGTTTAATCTGAATTTTCTGGTCCGTTAGTTGCGTGATGTAGGGCATACAATCGGATAGGATAAAACAGTTTAATCTGAAATTTTCTGGTCCGTTAGTTGCGTGATGTAGGGCATACAATCGGATAGGGATAAAACTGTTTAATCTGAATTTTCTGGTCCGTTAGTTGCGTGATGTAGGGCATACAATCGGATAGGGATAAAACAGTTTAATCTGAAATTTTCTGGTCCGTTAGTTGCGTGATGTAGGGCATACAATCGGATAGGGATAAAACTGTTTAATCTGAATTTTCTGGTCCGTTAGTTGCGTGATGTAGGGCATACAATCGGATAGGGATAAAACAGTTTAATCTGAATTTTCTGGTCCGTTAGTTGCGTGATGTAGGGCATACAATCGGATAGGATAAAAAACAGTTTAATCTGAATTTTCTGGTCCGTTAGTTGCGTGATGTAGGGCATACAATCGGATAGGGATAAAACTGTTTAATCTGAATTTTCTGGTCCGTTAGTTGCGTGATGTAGGGCATACAATCGGATAGGGATAAAACAGTTTATTCTAAATTTTCTGGTCCGTTAGTTGCGTGATGTAGGGCATACAATCGGATAGGATAAAAAACTGTTTAATCTGAATTTTCTGGTCCGTTAGTTGCGTGATGTAGGGCATACAATCGGATAGGGATAAAACAGTTTAATCTGAATTTTCTGGTCCGTTAGTTGCGTGATGTAGGGCATACAATCGGATAGGGATAAAACTGTTTAATCTGAATTTTCTGGTCCGTTAGTTGCGTGATGTAGGGCATACAATCGGATAGGGATAAAACTGTTTAATCTGAATTTTCTGGTCCGTTAGTTGCGTGATGTAGGGCATACAATCGGATAGGATAAAACTGTTTAATCTGAATTTTCTGGTCCGTTAGTTGCGTGATGTAGGGCATACAATCGGATAGGGATAAAACAGTTTAATCTGAATTTTCTGGTCCGTTAGTTGCGTGATGTAGGGCATACAATCGGATAGGGATAAAACTGTTTAATCTGAATTTTCTGGTCCGTTAGTTGCGTGATGTAGGGCATACAATCGGATAGGGATAAAACTGTTTAATCTGAATTTTCTGGTCCGTTAGTTGCGTGATGTAGGGCATACAATCGGATAGGGATAAAACTGTTTAATCTGAATTTTCTGGTCCGTTAGTTGCGTGATGTAGGGCATACAATCGGATAGGGATAAAACAGTTTATTCTGAATTTTCTGGTCCGTTAGTTGCGTGATGTAGGGCATACAATCGGATAGGGATAAAACTGTTTAATCTGAATTTTCTGGTCCGTTAGTTGCGTGATGTAGGGCATACAATCGGATAGGGATAAAACAGTTTAATCTGAATTTTCTGGTCCGTTAGTTGCGTGATGTAGGGCATACAATCGGATAGGGATAAAACTGTTTAATCTGAATTTTCTGGTCCGTTAGTTGCGTGATGTAGGGCATACAATCGGATAGGGATAAAACTGTTTAATCTGAATTTTTGGGTCCGTTAGTTGCGTGATGTAGGGCATACAATCGGATAGGATAAAACTGTTTAATCTGAATTTTCTGGTCCGTTAGTTGCGTGATGTAGGGCATACAATCGGATAGGATAAAACTGTTTAATCTGAATTTTCTGGTCCGTTAGTTGCGTGATGTAGGGCATACAATCGGATAGGATAAAACTGTTTAATCTGAATTTTCTGGTCCGTTAGTTGCGTGATGTAGGGCATACAATCGGATAGGGATAAAACAGTTTATTCTGAATTTTCTGGTCCGTTAGTTGCGTGATGTAGGGCATACAATCGGATAGGGATAAAACTGTTTAATCTGAATTTTCTGGTCCGTTAGTTGCGTGATGTAGGGCATACAATCGGATAGGATAAAAAACAGTTTATTCTAAATTTTCTGGTCCGTTAGTTGCGTGATGTAGGGCATACAATCGGATAGGGATAAAACTGTTTAATCTGAATTTTCTGGTCCGTTAGTTGCGTGATGTAGGGCATACAATCGGATAGGGATAAAACTGTTTAATCTGAATTTTCTGGTCCGTTAGTTGCGTATGTAGGGCATACAATCGGATAGGGATAAAACTGTTTAATCTGAATTTTCTGGTCCGTTAGTTGCGTGATGTAGGGCATACAATCGGATAGGGATAAAACTGTTTAATCTGAATTTTCTGGTCCGTTAGTTGCGTGATGTAGGGCATACAATCGGATAGGATAAAACAGTTTAATCTGAATTTTCTGGTCCGTTAGTTGCGTGATGTAGGGCATACAATCGGATAGGGATAAAACTGTTTAATCTGAATAGGTCCGTTAGTTGCGTGATGTAGGGCATACAATCGGATAGGGATAAAACAGTTTATTCTAAATTTTCTGGTCCGTTAGTTGCGTGATGTAGGGCATACAATCGGATAGGGATAAAACTGTTTAATCTGAATTTTCTGGTCCGTTAGTTGCGTGATGTAGGGCATACAATCGGATAGGGATAAAACAGTTTAATCTGAATTTTCTGGTCCGTTAGTTGCGTGATGTAGGGCATACAATCGGATAGGGATAAAACTGTTTAATCTGAATTTTCTGGTCCGTTAGTTGCGTGATGTAGGGCATACAATCGGATAGGGATAAAACTGTTTAATCTGAATTTTCTGGTCCGTTAGTTGCGTGATGTAGGGCATACAATCGGATAGGGATAAAACAGTTTATTCTAAATTTTCTGGTCCGTTAGTTGCGTGATGTAGGGCATACAATCGGATAGGGATAAAACTGTTTAATCTGAATTTTCTGGTCCGTTAGTTGCGTGATGTAGGGCATACAATCGGATAGGATAAAACAGTTTATTCTAAATTTTTCTGGTCCGTTAGTTGCGTGATGTAGGGCATACAATCGGATAGGGATAAAACTGTTTAATCTGAATTTTCTGGTCCGTTAGTTGCGTGATGTAGGGCATACAATCGGATAGGGATAAAACTGTTTAATCTGAAATTTTCTGGTCCGTTAGTTGCGTGATGTAGGGCATACAATCGGATAGGATAAAACTGTTTAATCTGAATTTTCTGGTCCGTTAGTTGCGTGATGTAGGGCATACAATCGGATAGGGATAAAACAGTTTAATCTGAATTTTCTGGTCCGTTAGTTGCGTGATGTAGGGCATACAATCGGATAGGATAAAACTGTTTAATCTGAATTTTCTGGTCCGTTAGTTGCGTGATGTAGGGCATACAATCGGATAGGGATAAAACTGTTTAATCTGAATTTTCTGGTCCGTTAGTTGCGTGATGTAGGGCATACAATCGGATAGGGATAAAACTGTTTAATCTGAATTTTCTGGTCCGTTAGTTGCGTGATGTAGGGCATACAATCGGATAGGGATAAAACAGTTTATTCTGAATTTTCTGGTCCGTTAGTTGCGTGATGTAGGGCATACAATCGGATAGGGATAAAACTGTTTAATCTGAATTTTCTGGTCCGTTAGTTGCGTGATGTAGGGCATACAATCGGATAGGGATAAAACAGTTTATTCTAAATTTTCTGGTCCGTTAGTTGCGTGATGTAGGGCATACAATCGGATAGGGATAAAACTGTTTAATCTGAATTTTCTGGTCCGTTAGTTGCGTGATGTAGGGCATACAATCGGATAGGATAAAACTGTTTAATCTGAATTTTCTGGTCCGTTAGTTGCGTGATGTAGGGCATACAATCGGATAGGGATAAAACAGTTTATTCTGAATTTTCTGGTCCGTTAGTTGCGTGATGTAGGGCATACAATCGGATAGGGATAAAACTGTTTAATCTGAATTTTCTGGTCCGTTAGTTGCGTGATGTAGGGCATACAATCGGATAGGGATAAAACAGTTTATTCTAAATTTTCTGGTCCGTTAGTTGCGTGATGTAGGGCATACAATCGGATAGGGATAAAACTGTTTAATCTGAATTTTCTGGTCCGTTAGTTGCGTGATGTAGGGCATACAATCGGATAGGATAAAACAGTTTATTCTGAATTTTCTGGTCCGTTAGTTGCGTGATGTAGGGCATACAATCGGATAGGGATAAAACTGTTTAATCTGAATTTTCTGGTCCGTTAGTTGCGTGATGTAGGGCATACAATCGGATAGGGATAAAACAGTTTATTCTAAATTTTCTGGTCCGTTAGTTGCGTGATGTAGGGCATACAATCGGATAGGGATAAAACTGTTTAATCTGAATTTTCTGGTCCGTTAGTTGCGTGATGTAGGGCATACAATCGGATAGGATAAAACAGTTTATTCTAAATTTTCTGGTCCGTTAGTTGCGTGATGTAGGGCATACAATCGGATAGGGATAAAACTGTTTAATCTGAATTTTCTGGTCCGTTAGTTGCGTGATGTAGGGCATACAATCGGATAGGATAAAACAGTTTATTCTGAAATTTTCTGGTCCGTTAGTTGCGTGATGTAGGGCATACAATCGGATAGGGATAAAACTGTTTAATCTGAATTTTCTGGTCCGTTAGTTGCGTGATGTAGGGCATACAATCGGATAGGGATAAAACTGTTTAATCTGAATTTTCTGGTCCGTTAGTTGCGTGATGTAGGGCATACAATCGGATAGGATAAAACAGTTTATTCTGAATTTTCTGGTCCGTTAGTTGCGTGATGTAGGGCATACAATCGGATAGGGATAAAACTGTTTAATCTGAATTTTCTGGTCCGTTAGTTGCGTGATGTAGGGCATACAATCGGATAGGGATAAAACAGTTTATTCTAAATTTTCTGGTCCGTTAGTTGCGTGATGTAGGGCATACAATCGGATAGGGATAAAACTGTTTAATCTGAATTTTCTGGTCCGTTAGTTAGTGCGTGATGTAGGGCATACAATCGGATAGGGATAAAACTGTTTAATCTGAATTTTCTGGTCCGTTAGTTGCGTGATGTAGGGCATACAATCGGATAGGGATAAAACTGTTTAATCTGAATTTTCTGGTCCGTTAGTTGCGTGATGTAGGGCATACAATCGGATAGGGATAAAACTGTTTAATCTGAATTTTCTGGTCCGTTAGTTGCGTGATGTAGGGCATACAATCGGATAGGGATAAAACAGTTTAATCTGAATTTTCTGGTCCGTTAGTTGCGTGATGTAGGGCATACAATCGGATAGGATAAAACTGTTTAATCTGAATTTTCTGGTCCGTTAGTTGCGTGATGTAGGGCATACAATCGGATAGGGATAAAACTGTTTAATCTGAATTTTCTGGTCCGTTAGTTGCGTGATGTAGGGCATACAATCGGATAGGATAAAAAACAGTTTATTCTAAATTTTCTGGTCCGTTAGTTGCGTGATGTAGGGCATACAATCGGATAGGGATAAAACTGTTTAATCTGAATTTTCTGGTCCGTTAGTTGCGTGATGTAGGGCATACAATCGGATAGGGATAAAACAGTTTATTCTGAATTTTCTGGTCCGTTAGTTGCGTGATGTAGGGCATACAATCGGATAGGGATAAAACTGTTTAATCTGAATTTTCTGGTCCGTTAGTTGCGTGATGTAGGGCATACAATCGGATAGGGATAAAACAGTTTATTCTAAATTTTCTGGTCCGTTAGTTGCGTGATGTAGGGCATACAATCGGATAGGATAAAACTGTTTAATCTGAATTTTCTGGTCCGTTAGTTGCGTGATGTAGGCATACAATCGGATAGGGATAAAACATTAATCTGAATCTTCTAGTCCGTTAGTTGCGGATGTAGGGCATAAATCGGATAGGATAAAACAGTTTATTCTAAATTTTCTGGTCCGTTAGTTGCGTGATGTAGGGCATACAATCGGATAGGATAAAACTGTTTAATCTGAATTTTCTGGTCCGTTAGTTGCGTGATGTAGGGCATACAATCGGATAGGGATAAAACAGTTTATTCTAAATTTTCTGGTCCGTTAGTTGCGTGATGTAGGGCATACAATCGGATAGGGATAAAACTGTTTAATCTGAATCTTCTGGTCCGTTAGTTGCGTGATGTAGGGCATACAATCGGATAGGATAAAACTGTTTAATCTGAATTTTCTGGTCCGTTAGTTGCGTGATGTAGGGCATACAATCGGATAGGGATAAAACAGTTTGATCTGAATTTTCTGGTCCGTTAGTTGCGTGATGTAGGGCATACAATCGGATAGGGATAAAACTGTTTAATCTGAATTTTCTGGTCCGTTAGTTGCGTGATGTAGGGCATACAATCGGATAGGATAAAACAGTTTATTCTAAATTTTCTGGTCCGTTAGTTGCGTGATGTAGGGCATACAATCGGATAGGGATAAAACAGTTTATCTGAATTTTCTGGTCCGTTAGTTGCGTGATGTAGGGCATACAATCGGATAGGGATAAAACAGTTTAATCTGAATTTTCTGGTCCGTTAGTTGCGTGATGTAGGGCATACAATCGGATAGGATAAAACTGTTTAATCTGAATTTTCTGGTCCGTTAGTTGCGTGATGTAGGGCATACAATCGGATAGGATAAAACTGTTTAATCTGAATTTTCTGGTCCGTTAGTTGCGTGATGTAGGGCATACAATCGGATAGGATAAAACAGTTTATTCTGAATTTTCTGGTCCGTTAGTTGCGTGATGTAGGGCATACAATCGGATAGGGATAAAACTGTTTAATCTGAATCTTCTAGTCCGTTAGTTGCGTGATGTAGGGCATACAATCGGATAGGGATAAAACTGTTTAATCTGAATTTTCTGGTCCGTTAGTTGCGTGATGTAGGGCATACAATCGGATAGGATAAAACAGTTTAATCTGAATTTTCTGGTCCGTTAGTTGCGTGATGATGTAGGCATACAATCGGATAGGATAAAACAGTTTAATCTGAATTTTTTTGGTCCGTTAGTTGCGTGATGTAGGGCATACAATCGGATAGGGATAAAACTGTTTAATCTGAATTTTCTGGTCCGTTAGTTGCGTGATGTAGGGCATACAATCGGATAGGGATAAAACTGTTTAATCTGAATTTTCTGGTCCGTTAGTTGCGTGATGTAGGGCATACAATCGGATAGGATAAAACAGTTTGATCTGAATTTTCTGGTCTGTAGGTTGCGTGATGTAGGGCATACAATCGGATAGGGATAAAACTGTTTAATCTGAATTTTCTGGTCCGTTAGTTGCGTGATGTAGGGCATACAATCGGATAGGGATAAAACAGTTTATTCTAAATTTTCTGGTCCGTTAGTTGCGTGATGTAGGGCATACAATCGGATAGGGATAAAACAGTTTATTCTAAATTTTCTGGTCCGTTAGTTGCGTGATGTAGGGCATAAATTCGGATAGGGATAAATCTGTTTAATCTGAATCTTCTAGTCCGTTAGTTGCGTGATGTAGGGCATACAATCGGATAGGGATAAAACAGTTTATTCTAAATATTATGGTCCGTTAGTTGCGTGATGTAGGGCATACAATCGGATAGGATAAAACTGTTTAATCTGAATCTTCTAGTCCGTTAGTTGGTTGATGTAGGGCATACAATCGGATAGGGATGAAACTGTTTAATCCGATTTTTTCTGGTCCGTTAGTTGCGTGATGTAGGGCATAAAATCGGATAGGGATAAAACAGTTTGATCTGAATTTTCTGGTCCGTTTGTTGCGTGATGTAGGGCATACAATCGGATAGGGATAAAACTGTTTAATCTGAATTTTCTGGTCCGTTAGTTGCGTGATATAGGGCATACAATCGGATAGGGATAAAACTGTTTAATCTGATTTTTCTAGTCCGTTAGTAGCGTGATGTAGGGCATAGAATCGGATAGGGATAAAACTGTTTAATCTGAATTTTCTGGTCCGTTAGTTGCGTGTATGTAGGGCATAAAATCGGATAGGGATAAAACAGTTTGATCTGAATTTTCTGGTCCGTTAGTTGTGTGATGTAGGGCATACAATCGAATAGGGATAAAACTGTTTAATATGAAATTTCTGGTCCGTTAGTTGCGTGATGTAGGGCATACATTCGGATAGGGATAAAACTGTTTAATCTGAATTTTCTGGTCCGTGAGTTGCGTGTTGTAGGGCATACAATCGGATAGGGATAAAACTGTTTAATCTGAAATTTCTGGTCCGTTAGTTGCGTGATGTAGGGGCATAAATTCGGATAGGGATAAAACTGTTTAATCTGAATTTTCTGGTCCGTTAGTTGCGTGATGTAGGGCATACAATCGAATAGGGATAAAACTGTTTAATCTGAATTTTCTGGTCCGTTAGTTGCGTGATGTAGGGTATACAATCGGACAGGGATAAAACTGTCTAATCTGAATTTTCCTTGTCCGTCATTCTTGAATACTGGTTAATCGTGCTTCGACTCGTGTCAAATTTCACCTCTTGTAGGCCTTCAGCTCTCTCTTGGCGCGTACAAAGGTGTGGAATTATATTCGCACTCCGACAGTACACGTAGCAATTTACATTTAGTACGCTTTGCAAACAACGTTTCAAAAAAAAAAACTTCTTGAAAGCTCCGCAAGTTGCCATAGGGTCCTATTGACTGTATTGTATTTACTCTGTCATTAATCCGCCTAATTCAGCTTCAATTGCTCATGCACACGATTTCGCTCGAGATAGCTTCATTTTCTGGTGTTACGAGGAATGCAGCTGGTTTATGTACACTTTCATGACAATCTTGTTGCAGCTTCCAAAGATTGCGTCATAGAGCAACTTGCAACGTCTCTATGCCTAACATCGTCTCAATTGCAAGCCTAGTGTAAACTGACAAGTTTGTTCGAAGCACTAAGCCATCATAATGTTTGCAACGAATCACAGCTCGTTGGTCAGTGATACTTCTTAGTGAAAATGTACCGTAATTTAAACTTGAGATCGATCAAAATCGTCCCACATTTCAACTGACCAGAAGCCGGAAGGTCTTTTGACTGCCTCGCATTATTCTTTCGCTATAACTTGCGTATCACATTGCAACGCAAGTCGATTTTGCTCTTCCTGGATGGTAACAAAACTAATGAAAGTTTGATAATCTTATTTAAGCCATCCGCTCTGTTGGTGAGTATGCCTTCCAACTCTCTCCGAGTTGATATGAATAGATAGCGGGCTGTATCTATATAAAGGCAAGTTTTGAAAAAAATATAGACAAGCTTACTCAGTTGTCATGCCAGTCAAGTCTGAATGCCGAAGATACAACACCATTCTGTCCACGAATAGCAATTTCAATTGAATATGGGTGGCATTTGGGCTGCTCCTACACGTCTTTACTTTCTGTATATTGCCGCGAGCATCGCGATATACACTATGAATATGACGGAATGTCTGGCCTTTTCAATTCGTGTTATCAAGTTCCGCTGCGTTTTTCTTGATTCAATTGCAATAAGTGTGGTTTACTCACTTTCAGTTCCATATTCAGGTTCATCGTTTATTCCACAAACGTTAAGTAATCATGATTTGAATATATCGAGTAGGCGTACAAACTAGTCGCTCTTCGTCGGTGAAAAGGCTTGGGAAAGTACAGGCCATTTGGATCATGTATCACGATTTTTTCCATGTTATTACCTACTTCTATAGGATGTCTTCCGCTATGAAAAAAAAGATGTTAGTTTCTCTTTACCAGCAAATAGTTTGATCATCAGCAGTGAGTAAATAACGCACGTATGTTCTCCATCGTTGTATCTCTCGTCCCTAGCTTCTCGCGGCAGTTCGACAATCCCAACTTTCCTTTAATCTTCCCAGTACCTTTCTAACGAATATGAAGCCTGATGCGCATGTAGACAAATAACAACTTACCCCAAATTAAAGTATATGATAATATCCCTATCCGCCGTGTATCAAAACAAACTGAAACACGCTCAGACACATACACCGCTCAGCTCAATACGATCATCAGATTCCTTTTGCCTAGTACTATTGTCTTCTTGGTCCGGACTTTACTGAGCCATGGACGCGGCTGTCAGTAATATTTCTTCCACTATACTTTGACGAGGTACAGAAGGGGTGCGTTGGTAAAAAGACGGTGATTCTGTCACAAATGCAAATTTGAATGCCGCTTTATCGCCAAGTCAATATATATGAATAGTAGAAGTCGTTAATGATTCTCAAAATGGTTCATTTCTAATAAAAAACATTTAAACAAAAGTTCCTTCCCTGAGATACAGAAATTAAAGCAATGTCCATATTACTTTTTTAATTACATGGCTACAAAAATTTTACTTCTAAGTGTAAGATCAGCAAAAGTACGTATGTGGTATGAGAGTCCAACAATAGCCCATCCTTTCTTATTCTTAGCTAAGTTTTCCCTCATGTTCACCTCTGACTCAATCACGTATATTAAAGGCTGGCTATCATATCATGACTACAAGTGAATGAATGTCTTCCGACCCGGTCAAATTTTAGAATATTCATGAAGCCCAGCGTGGAGTCATTTATTATGGTACTGTATTGTACACTGACAGAGGCCGTATTTGTTGTGGCAAGGGCTTGGCGCTGGCCACTGAAGATTTTAATAAACTTGCATAGTCAATATTGGCAACCTCGGGATATTGTTTACTGGGTCAGCATAACACGGTAGATCTCGGAGATATAATATTGCCCAAGTAAATAGAACTATATAAAAGCGAGTATCTTCATCAACAGATTCGACGATGGACAGCAGTTGCTTATTGACATCTTCGTGGGCTACAGGGGGGTAAAGAGTTGGTAATATTTACCAAAAATCAATCTTTCACAATACGGAAAGGGTGTCATCATCTGAGGTCTGCATTTATTAAGCCAACCCCCGTTTCTCTATCATAGTGTCAACATTTTGCATATGAAGTAGTACTAATGAGCGGCGAAGATGATTACCGACGATTACCACCTAGTTTGCTATAAATGTGTCAAACTTGACGTCGCATATTAAAACAGGACATAATACACAAAACTGATGCAGCCTCGTGGAAACATTTGTTTCGAAAAATTTAACTTGGTGGAACCGAGACTGATTACCTGTTTCTGTCTTTTTCTTATCGGAAAGCTCAGCGGTATTGTCGTTTTAGAGGATAGCGTATGTGTATGTTTGTTGTCACGGCGTGCAAAGCTAACTTTTACGCTAAATATCACTCGCATGGATGCATCGTTTTACCGGTTCAAAATAAGGCAAAGGCTGATAATTACGCAGTTTTGACTAAATCCTCGCTAGTTTTATAAGAATTTTTTGAGTCCCGCGATGTTTGAACTTTAGGATATGTTGACGATGTCTGATAGATTTGGACATAATCTGAGCCTGTATGATGTATGATTGAAGGTAGAGTGAGCACTTTGATAATTTTTCAGTACTTCAAGCGGCTATGCATGCTATGCTTGGAAGAACGGAAGTAGACTAACAGTTAAAGATGGACGAAGGGCTTCAACGAGTTATTAAAGATCCAGAAAGGCCTACGAATGTCGTCCATGAAGCTATGTCTATATGTTAACAAATAATGTAACGGCAACGGAGTCCATTTAGTGAATATGGTACAATTATGTGTATGTCTGCGTTGTAATAGCCGGGCCTCCACATTAGACTCTTATGTTAATAAACGTACTCTTAAGCAGTACGTAAATTATAAACGTACTATTAAAAGCACGAGTATTAATTGGTTTTTAACGGTTCTATTTACAAGTACCTTTTCCATTTTACAAATCAGATATTTTGGCCCCGACCCATTAAAGGGACTGTGAACAAGGCCAAAGAGTATATTTGGAGTAGGTCTATTAAGAGACCTAGATAAACACTCCAAAATATACATCTGAATACTTCAGTAGCGAGATGGCTCAACCGAACATAGGTTTCTAGAGACCCTTAATGGTTACCTAGTTTGACCTCCGCTCAGCCAACCAGATGTGCCAGTCTGATGATGGCAAGTCGGTAATTCTTGATAAGTGGACAGTTATTGGTTAAGACAATAACTAAGGACATCAAGATATTTTTTTACTTTTTTTACTTTTTTTTATTCTAAATATAGATTTTACTAGTTTTAGTATTCGTGCGACGAAACAAGTAATACTAGTTTCGACGATAACGATAACGAAAACAAAAAATAAAATCCCTTCGGCGAAATCAGTACTGGGAGGATGATATATAGGCAATGTCTCAGCCTTACAATCCCCAGAGTATTGCTGATTTCTATGAGGCATACCTAACTTTATTACCAGACTAAAATTCGTATACTTAAAAAACATTAAAAGACTTTAAGATTTTATTACGTTTAGTAGCTCTAAGATGTTTATACCGCCTTAAGAGACCGATATTTACAGCATGATATATATTGCAACATTCATACCGATTTTACGAAGATGCTTTGTTTACGAAACTGCACTACATCGAGAGATTCTGAATAGCACGGTGCCTTTCAATCGAATCGTATATTTGTATGTTTATCGATAATAACACAATATCATGCGCCTTCTGTACTAAGAAAGTATATACAGTCATGTCAACATTGCGATGACTCGTTTGACTGAATATGTCTCATATACTATTCTGCTGTGCAGTGACCTCGGTTATTTTTTTTTTTTTTGCACGGCAGAGTTCCATCCCTAGTCTCATATTCATATCCCAGCCTCAACGTTTCACCCTAGCCCTGAAATCATATCCCAACTTCAAAGTCATTTCCCATCCCCTGAGCTAGCGCAACCCGGTGGGCCATGATTAAAAAACATTTGAAAAGCCATAACCTAATGAAAGGCACAACTCAATTTCGATTTTTTGATATGGTTGGTGCTGTTTAGTTCGTATTCGGTTTTTTTGTCTTACCATCGAGGACTTCAGATGTTCGTTCATAAACCAAACAAGTTTGTTTATACGACTCATCGTTATTTTCGCAGTGTCTGGGATAAAACTCAAGAAGGCGAATGTTCACGGAAAACGATGACAACAACGATGACAACAAACGATGACAACAAACGATGACAAAACGATGACAAAATCACAGCCGACCGATTTGAAAGCGGAAGGTGGACGAATGCCGTAGCCGTGGACAGTACTATAAGACAAAAGCGAGTTAAACAAATTTCTACGCTGTGAGCTAGATTTTATCTGAAAGAAAAGTCAATGCTGACAGTATTTTTTAGCCAAACGATGCTACACAGGTTTTGAAAGTGTTCCGAAATGAGTAGTTTTTGTACATTTAAAGGGGCAATTGATAGTCGGGAAAAGTTAGTTGTCATAGTGAAAGCCTCCCAAATACTGTACATGCATGTACTAACCTTTCAGATCAAATATACAGCGCACAGGTTTTCACACAATAGCAAAGTTTGATGCCTTTCTGTTCAATACTGTGTACGAAGTCTTCAATCGATCCTGTCCTGGAAACGATTTTTTTTTCTTTTGCCACGATGATTTTTTTTCAACTAATCGCAGAGGTAAAGAAGAGATGAGGCGCTCTGAGAGATTATTTAACCTGGACTACTGACAGGCGAGTTTTGGTATTTTAAAAAACATTTTAAATGGCATCTGAAGTCCACTCTTTTGGACAGAAGCCGTATAGCCCAATGAATCACCGACAGTTGTGAGTTTGATACTTTAGCAATATTAATCGACTGTAACATCATGTATTCAAGCTTCAATTTATCCTGAAAGGCCGTTCAGGAAGCCAAAAAAGCTATTAAAATGCGTATTCGAAGGGGAAAGTATACCAACTTGATCCTAAAAAAACTGCTTCGCTTTTAAATACTTGATTCAAGTTGGTCAATCCGAAGAAATAATAAAGTCACAAGGAAGTTTAACCTCATGTAGATGAAGAGTTCAATCAGATATATACTTGTTTCCTGCCACGATGATGTCCGAAACCTGATATGGCTGGAAAATTCAATCAGTTCTGCCCTGTAAGTAAAGGTTTACCTGCCACGATGTCTTTTTACTATCCGCAAGGGTGACAGGCGGATGAGACAATGAACTCTACTTTTTTTTTTTATTAGTGCTGGGCTACTGATAGGCAAATTTTGATATTCTGAAAACTTTTTTAAAGGATATCATAGTCTACTCCATCCGATAAAAGCCATTTTATCTAATGAATCTTTCCAACCCGGAAGGCGTGAATTCTATGCCCCTTTTACATTCTTCAGGTTTGGCAAATCTTTTATTATAGTGGTTTAATCGACAGTGTCATTTAACAAAAACTACAATTTTGCTGACAGGGTCGTCCAGGGTGTCAAGATGCTGAAGGTATATCCGAAGCGTACCAAAGAAGGACATCAACTTAATTCTAAGAACAGTATCACTTTGATTTCATGATTAAATATCCGATTCGGAAGAATACACAGAGCATCGTGAAGTAGAGAAATGGCTTTTTTTAGCCATTCCGCCGTGGTACACGAAGGTACCGGAAGCCAAGGGAAAGCAAGGCGCAAAATGTAAGGAAAATTTAGATCAGAGGAAAGCGATATTACTGAATGTTTATTTTAAGCTTGAAGCGTCGGAAACGGAGCATGATCGACGATATCAGGCAGTGAGAAATGGGCAACATTTGAAGTCGAGGTTAAGAAAACAAAGGAGGCGGCTAAAATTAAGAAAATAGAAGTGAATTCATGTACCCAACAGGATACAGAGAAAAATATCTACTCATCAAGGCAGAGAAAGCTAACTCAGTAATTTAATGTGCTGAAGACATAGTAATGATGACACCAATTGAAATGTAAGACAATGGTAGTATTATCTAAAAACTGAAGCAAGGAAAACACGAGAAGAACCGGATTACGAAGCAAGCACGCAAGTAGAAAGAAAGTGAGATCAAGAAAAGACAAAAGTATAGCATAAATGAGGTTTGAAATATTGCGCATCACCAGCTGTTGCACCAAACTGCAGTCGTCAACAGGACGGTGATGGTATGCGCCTGAAGCCATGAAATATTCTATCGCAGCAGGATGTGATATGAAAGCTAACCGTCAGGAAGTGCAAAAATAGAGGTGCAGAGACGGACATTGATTTGAATTGTGAATATGGTCCAAATATGTGCCAGAGTGACCTACCACATAAAATTGAAGATGCAAAAAATAAAATATAATAGCGCCGCAATGATTAAAGAGCAGAGAGACAAGCCGGAATGCGGAAAGGGTCATGAATGACAGGGAAT